>RXIC02000040.1:62954-113422 GCA_003952965.2 Morella rubra
ATGGCCATAACTGTCTTTATTCCACTACCTTAAGGCTTGTTTAGTAGATTTGATCTTCCAAATCAGTTGGTGAGCTAGAGAACCTTGTTGTGGCTTGTTCCATGCGGATAACACCACCTTTCAGCTCAAGTGCTCCCTAGTCCTAAAATTCTCAAAACGTAAGAACTTTGGACCTCCCTTGTGGTACCCAATTGTGTTAAGGACAACTGGACATGGTCTGAAGCTTCAAGGGGCATATGCTGCAGAACAGCGTTCAAGAAAAGTGTTGTCCAATCAACATTTGTCATACTTCTATCGAGTTTTTCTCTAATTTATTGATACCCCTTGCGCTCATTGCACCATGTGTATGGATTCCCAGTACATCCAATGTCAACCAAGCCATGTCTAAGAGAGAGAGCTAATAAAGACAATCTTTAGTGGAGCTAGCATAGGGTCTACCTCCTTGTTTATCAACACTGTTTGATATGGCATTGAAGTCCCTAAAAACTAGCCACGGCCCCTGAATTGAGTTTTCCATGTCAAGCAGTTGGTCCCAAAATTCCTCCTTTCCCCTCAATTTCATTGGGCAATGTATGAATGACAAAGTCCATGGTTGGTAAATAGGATCCAATTGAAGGATTACACTGATCATATGGCGGCTGGAAAGGTGCACATCAAAAATTACCCCTGATCTCTAAGCGAAAATAATTCCACCATTTAACCCAACTGCTGGAGAGTCAAGGCTATTGGGAAAGCTCAGATTACTAAGAATCCCTTATGCATGTCTTATCTTAGTCTCAGCAAGGCAAAGGCAGTCCGGATTGCGTTGCCTTATAAGCGCCTGTAGAGCTCAAATTGCCAGGGCATGGGCTAGACTCCGATAATTCCATAACATAGTTATCATGGCTGGGGGAGGGGCGTGATAAGGCCCGCCTCCTCAGTCCTTGAGACTTCATCGATATCCATGTCCTCCCTGTGATTGCTTTGCCTATTTTGTGCTTGAGTGTAACGCCCAGGGAACATATCGCTCCTCTTAACAATTTTCTTCCACCTTGCCAAAGGTAATTCCTCCTCTAAAAGCTCCTCCTCATCTAGGTCTTGTGAGGGACCAAAATAAATGATCCCAGGAGAATCCGTAGGATTGTTCTACTTTTCCTCAAAGTTCAAGCGTCGTTTGACACCCAACACTGAATTAGTTGGCTTCATTTGTTTTGACTCCAACTTTGTCGAAGGGGGTGTTTCAAAAGCTTGCAACTGGGTCTTAGAGTCTGCCTAGATTGCATGTTCCTCCTCATCCACCAATTCATAAATGACCACCCCTTTTTGATTGTGATGAGTTCCTGGCATGCGGGCCTCATCCTCCTGAAGCATGAGGGGGTTTACAACTATGGGCCTCTATAGACGCCTTCTTTTTGTTTTGTCTTGCCTCCACAGGGTAAGGTTGATCCTGAATACTAAGCCTATGTGAGATGGGCCCAACTATACAACGGTCTTTTGGTACAATCTTCTTCTATTATTGCTTGTAATAAGCCTTTTCAAAGCTCTATAAGTATGTCCACATGGTTAGCCCAATTCGTCTGAGAGGTCAATGGGTTTTGTGACTACTGCTAACACTGTGCCTCATTTTAAAGACCAAAATTAAATGCATGGGGTTCCCAGGTCGCTGCGCAGAGAATGAGTACTTTCTGATGTCTGCATTTGTAGAGAATGTTGGTGATGGGTTGACTCTTTCCTACTGTGACTACTCCCTCCATGTTCTCGTTTATTGTGCAAGCTTCAGTGGGTTTGACCATGGCAGAAAAGGATTGGTTTGTCGTTGTCTTCGCATAGATTATTTTACTTAATCTGTATTAAGGGAGCTATAGGGGCTGAAACTACCATTCTCTTTGCTTTGACCAAAAGGACCCGAGAACTTATGATTCTCCGTACTTTTTTAGCTTTTTAAAAGTCCTCTTACCTATCAGTGCAACACCATGATTTAAAGAACTCCTGATTTGAATCGGTGAATCACGTGGGAGACACGGATAGATTTACCATCACATTAAGTCAATTGGCTTGTGAGGTGCAAATCAATTAAAATGTTAGAAATCGGAAGACTAGGAAGTGTTAGTACCCCATAGTTGAGTGTAAAGTGTCAGTACCCCAATAGTTAGAGGGTGTAAAGTGTATTTTTTTCAAAGGGTAAAATGAGCATAACAAGCAGAGTGAATCAACGTGGACGCACGTGAGTATTTACTGTCACATTTAATTGCTAATCGAATATGGGGTGCAAATCAATGAATTTTTAAAAGTCATGGACTCAATGTCACAAAAATGAAAATATGGGTACAAAATGTCAGTACCCCATAATTCACGGGTGCAAAATATATTTTTCATTAACCAATTCATGGTAGAAACTTGCCCACCGCAGAGAAAGCAAAGTTAGGAAATGCCTTGTTGGAGTAAAAGCCAGCAACTGTACGTGCTTTCTGCTAACTTGTGCATAGCTCCATCTTCAGGTTAAAAGGCTTGTCACGCACAAGACGATTCGTGGTTTCCCGTTCCTGCCCTTCGTGGAAAACTTCTTACCCTGTCGCGAACCGGCTCAAAAGTAAACTTTTTTGCTTTTCTAGCAAAATAACGAGTACGAGTGTGTTGGTTTACTAAAATTTTAACATAATAAAATAATTACAATATAATCTCTCTCTATTCAAATCATTACTTTTCATTATAAAAAAATATAAAAAATTCATTCAAATAATTCTCTTCTCACTTTTTCATCAATTCCAATAACCTAAAATTTTAACACTCAAACATGAGTATATAGAAACTTTATCTTTGTATTAGCATGTTTTCCCAAAATCATCTGTAGTATTTAAAGTTTGACAAGTTAAATATTTTCATTTTTCAAGATTTTAAAAGATAATTTTGTGTTTTTGACTTTTATGAGAATTTGTGAAAAGTGGTTTGTAAAAAATAGTTAAAAAATTTTAAAGATTGTTTTATTGTAGATAAAAATTTTAGGGATAAATGAGAAAGTACAAATAGTAAAACTTTAATATGAAATAATTCTGGAACTTTCTGTCTGAATCGGTACTAATATAAGGGAAAAAGTTCTTGTTTGAATCCGTAAAATACACGTGCAAAAAATTAGCTGGACCCTGGACCCTCAGCATAGCGGGAAGTTGATTGCTCTGGAAGGACGAGATTTACCCTTTTTTTTGGTCAAATTCTTTTTCGGTTACTTATATAAATGCTCTATGATGTTATGTATATCCTGAATACAGGGCAATATCTCTCGCGCCGTTGTTTTCGCTAGAACTCGCGTTTCCTATCCATAGCAATAACTTGCATAAAGCAGAATTATTTAGGGCCGCTTTTTCAGCAGCCACCCAACAAAAAGACAATGAATTGACCCAAAATCTAATCACGTACACTGCTAACCCTCTAGAAACATTAACAGCGCTGTGAAGATCAAGTTCCACGCTGCGATTCAGAGATTTGGGGGATGTTGTTCCTTTTTGCCAAGTGGCGTCGTTGCTCTCCCACACCTGTATCAGCCAGATTTATGTATAAATAGGAACACTAGGCTCAACCCAGAAATATATCTCCGGCTAAGAAAGTAAAAAACATAGAAGTTATGGCACCGACTACTGATAAAACCTCCGCATTTGTACCTCTACTCATCCTTCTCCTCTTTCCTAGATCATATTCTTCTGAGGAATCTATTGACTCTGACAACTTTATCCCACGATCCGACGTGGACCTCTTAGAATTTCCTTTGAATTTGGAGTTCTTGGAAGCGGAATTCTTCTTGTATGGCGCTTTTGGTTATGGCTTAGATAAAGTTGCTCCAAAACTGACCCAGGGGGGTCCAACACCTACTGGTGTTAGATGGGCACATCTGGACCCTTTTACTCGAGATGTTATCAAGCAATTTGCTTACCAAGAAGTTGGACACTTGAGGTTCTAATCCCTTGATCAATATTATTCTCTTTTTTAGATTTTTTTTTCTTTTATGTTGATCAATCTTAAGGTGATAAAGTATTGACTGTACTAGAAGGTCAAATAGATTGAGAATGATGACATAGAAATTTTCTAATGATTATTCTAAAACTCTCTTGACGTGTGGGATCAAACACAGGCTTCAAACTCAAACCCAATATCTCATGCCCTGATATTATAAGTTTAGTTCTGTGGCTAACGTTCAGGATTTATATATATTACTCTTAACAAAAACACACTTCGTTCTAGTTTCATGAATTTGCAGCCATTGTGCTTATGAGTTGTTGGTGCATGCAGGGCAATACATTGGATTTAAGCGCAGCATCATTTGCCAAAGTGGCGGATAGTGCATTCGGAAGCCCATTACATCCACCTTTTGACCCCGGTGCGAGTGGACTTCACTTCCTCCTCGCATCCTATCATGTTCCTTATGTTGGACTCACTGGTTATGTCAGAACAATTCCGAAACTCCGGGGGCTACTTCCAGAAGGGTAAGCCTCCAACACGGACTATCATCTCGAGTGATCACGATAAAAAAATAGGGATATAACAACCGTTGCCGACCACCGCTATAGTCCAGAAAAATAATGCTATAAGCCAAAAAGACTTACAGCAGCATTTTTTTAGCAGCGGTCTACAGGTCCATCGCAATAAGTTATAGCAGCGATTTTTTCACGACCGCTAGTGAAAAACCTTAAACTATAACGACGGTCACGTAGCAACGGTCGGACTGCCCTAAAGTCTGAAACACATTTTTTAAATTTTTTAGCAACGTTTCCCTAAAACGCTGCTGCAGGTCTTTAGCAGCGTTTTAAAAAAACGCTGCTAATAGACTATCCTTTTTTTTTTTTTTTTAGAAAAACGTAACAACAAATATATTTATAAAAACACCTTCATTTTTAATTCAAATTTATTTTAATAACCATAATTCATTGATATAAAAACCTAAGAACAAGAATAATAAAGTAAATATAATTCATCATTGATTAAATAACCAAGTCTTACAACACAAGAGTCTATACAAGTTTCTAACATAAAATAAAAATAACTTTAATCTAGCATTAGCAAAAGCAGCTTAGTACACCATCAGCACCAACACCATCTTCACCAATGGTAACTCTGCCATTGAAAAGAAAAAACGGGATAAGAAAAAATGAACAATATGCCAATAACTTGAACAGATGCAATAGAGAGAGATATAAATCAGTTTAATGTAATAAGCCAATTTAAACTCATTGGATCAGATAAGCAAGGAAAAAGTCATACAAAACAATATTCAAATACAACACAATAAGCAAGGACCAATGAAAATCTTCCTCATTTTACATATTAACATCCTCTTGAATTCTTGTAATTGAAAACAAATATCACATAAGAAATAGAAATAAACAAAACATTTATGTAAACAAAATATCTAATTGTATATAAGGCTATAAGCAACTCTAGATTCATGTAACTGGACCTAAATAAAACTAGCAGTATTAACACTTAACTTAATTCAAATCACCTACATAACTTAAATAATTATTAGGGGAATATGTAGACTTCAACTAAGCTCCAAACTGAAGATTTACCAAACTTTCGCCAATAAAGGAATCTGGATAGCACCTAAAATAAATAAATAAAAAACAAAAAATTTTTATGCTCAGTAATGACTTGTCGTGCAAAATTAGTACTCTAGCTGTCCAGAACTCTCACCCTCATTTCTTCCATTTTCTTGAACTGCAGCTCTTGGACTACTCACAATCACGTCATTCCTGGAAAAACATTGAAACTTGACAATGTCTAAGATGCTCATTTTAGAGAGGATCAATTAGGTACTAATTTCAGATCATAACAGAAAGAACCATCAGGGCATATTGGCTATATGGACTAAGCCTCACAAAAATCTCATTTTAAACCGTAAAACGCAGAGGGGTTAATATCATATTCATACGGGCCCTTTAATTTCACACCCCTCAACTTCTCAGTACTCAGGCAACTTCACCAGAGAACTTGAGGAATATAAGGTAAAAATATCGTTTACCCCAACCAGAGGAAAAGATAAAAGAGGAAAAAAAATTAATGCAATAAAGAGAGAACAATAAACATCACCTCTGTAACCCAATAATATTGATAGATCTCATCAATATATTCAGCAACTTCCAGTTCATTGTCACCAAGTACACTGAAAACCAACAAAGAGAAGAGATCACTAAACTTTGCATATAAGAATTAACATACAAGTTCCTGATAGTAAGGGGAAAACTGGATGGAATCATCCCGCCAATGTGGTTGTTGCTCAAATCTCTGCTTCAGAATGTAGTACAAAGCTTTATGAGATTACAGATAGAGACATTCAATAGTTAAACTAATACCAGCAATTTAATTTGATAGCTCCTTCTCAATATGCTCGCAGATGTAATGAGTTTAGATGCAATTTACTAACATGCTCCAGATGTCATTTTTCGGCTTTCAAAATTAATATCGAGCCATGGACAAGCAGCGTTAACATATGCTGGCAGAGGAAGAAAGAAAATGACCAAATATGATTCAATGCTACCAACCCTTGTTTTGAGTTCGGTTTGCAGAAAAAATTAACAGAACAAGAAGAAATCTTAAACAAAGATGCCACTTTCAATCATTTTCCTTTTACTTTCCCAAACACCAATCAGAGCACTGTGAGACAAACATAATGAGAAAATGTAAGCTCTGTACTATACCATCTCGGGGGTCAGTCAGCCCAACACAAAATCTCGACGAGAGATTCAATAACAAACCAGTAATGCTTAGAGCCAATTAGAAAACTGAAAGTTCTGCAGAATGAGGAAACAACGTTGGGAAAGAACTGTAGCCGAGATGGGAAATAAGAAGAGGGAAAGAAAGTCAAAGATTTGATGGCCGTAAAATTTCCTTCAAAGCTAAAGGAGGAGAGCGTCTCCAAGTTGGAACGACAAACTTGGGCTTCTCGCACTTCTCTGCGAGCCAGACTAAACGTTGTTCTTTTCTGAAAAAAGTGAGAGGGAGCCATATACCTGCATAGAAAGAGAGGCTGAGCCGCTGAGAGGGAGAGGCCGGAGAGAGGGACGGAGAGGAAGAGAGAGAGCAGCGAGGGAGAGAGAGATCCGGCGTTCTGTGGAGGAGGAGAGGCAGAGAGAGAGGAGAGTGAGAGAGGGCTAGCTGGAGGCCGGCGGGAGACTGGAGCGGCGTCGGCCTTCGGGAGGTGGGGAGCTGTGAGAGAGAGGGCTGGGCGTCGGGTGTCTGGAGAGAAGGGAGAAAAATTGGGGAAAGCCGAATTCTCTGTAATTGGGACTGCCCGCGTTCTTTTAGTGTGAGCGGCAAACTAACCGCGCAAAAGGCTTATTCATGTCGTGGGTGATAGTTTTTTAAGTCCTGGAAGGAAAAAAATGTCATGGGATTTAAAACTCATACTTGGATTGGGGATAAAGCGCATAATTTATTACAAAAAAAATATTATTAAAACACAAACTCGGTCGTAATTAATAGCATATATTTATTTTAATTACTAATTTATTTGTTGTTGTAATACACATTGTAGCATGTATTGGTACTAGTAATAATAATCTTAATTAAAATAAGTTGGTAGTAATAATATATAATACTTATAATTTAAAAGTATAATACTTTCTACATAACATTAGCATGATTTGTTATATGTGTTTATCATATAAATGATATGTGCTAATTAACCTAAGTACTTTATATGTATGTACCTACCTAATGACTAAATCATAGCCTCTAAGACCATATATTAAGTTATGTACTTTAATTACATAAGCTAATCTCACAATATATTTTTGTTTGAAATTAAATAATATGTCATAGTTAAATAGTATTATATTACTAATTTATTCAAAATATATATGCTCATTATAAGTATGATAATAGATGTTTTCTAAACTACTTAGATTTAGTCAATAAATATGCAATTACCATAACAACCATGTATTATAATTTAAAATATATCATATAACAACTTCAATTTTCACAACACTCCCTCTAATTTCATATTTTATTAAGTAGGTCCTTTAAAATAAAAATTTTCAAATACATGACAAAATAAAATTATATTAAAAAGAATATAATAAGATATAAAATAATTATTTACATTAATTAACTTATAATTAATAAATAAAATTTTATTTTAATTAGACCTATAGCAGCGTTTGTGTCAACAAACGCTGCTATAGACCCACCTTTAGCAGCGTTTATTGACACAAACGCGACTAAAGGTGGGTGCTTTAGCGGCGGTCACGGTGACCATCGCTGTAGGTACAGAATTTCTAACAGCGTTTGTACACAAACGCTGCTAAAGGTGGGTGCTTTAGCGGCGGTCACGGTGACCGCCGCTGTAGGTACCGAATTTCTAGCAGTGTTTGTGCATAAATGCTGCTAAAGGTGAGTCTATAGCGGCGGTTGCGACCGCCACTAAAAGACCATTGCTAAAGGTCTGACTTTTAGCTGCGTTTGCGGAAAAACGCTACTAGAAACCATCGACCACCACTAAAAAGACTGCCACTATAGATGGTTTCTAGCAGCGTTTTCTGCAAACGTTGCAAAATAGTGTCTTTAGCAGCGTTTTTGGCGACCGCCACTAAAAAGACTGCCGCTAAAGACCAGTTTTTTTGTAGTGGATGCTATTAAACTCCTTAATTAAGCTAAATGCAGCACGTACATTTAACATTTTATCCACACACACACACACACACACACACACACATATATATATATATAACAAACAGATCTTGACTCATATTGAAAATTTTTGAAATACAGTGTTTAAACAGAGGTACAATCATAAAAACAGAAAATTACACTTACAAACGAAAACTGGAAGCAGAAAACTGGAAGTGTAGGTAGGGGCTTGAGTGCCAAAGGAAAGAAGAGAGTGATATAGAAGGTAAATGACTGATATTGTGAAATTTTTGTGCGGAAGGCTGAAGAGAACAGAAAGGCTGAAAGAGCTTTGATATTTGAAGGAAGGAAAGCTGTGGTATTGAGAGAGAAGGAAGGCTGTGTTGAAGGAAAGGGAGATATTGAGAGAATGAGAGAGTTTTGTTTTTCACTCGATGCCTCAAATGAGAGAAGAGGGTTGCTTATATAAAAAAAGAAATAGGACAAATGACCTTTGAGGTCCTCATCTTTGAATGAACAGAAAGGGTATTTTTGGAAAAGTGTACAGTACAGAAACAGTACCAGAGGTATTTTTGGAAAAGTGCACAGTACAGAAACAGTAACATCATCTGTCGGTAGGAACAGTGCTTCAGCGAGAAATCATCATCATCTACGTCATCAGCGAGCTACATCATTAATGCATCAGCATCATTTCATCAGCAAGACATATATATATATGTGTATGTGTGTGTGTGTGTGTGTGTGTGTGGATATGTTCAGCTTGTTGCAGGCCTTTTAGGCGTGGAATCAGTCAAGATGCAGTTATCCGAGCATTGCTATATACGAGCATTCGAGGACAAAGGTGCCTCCCTATGGCATAACGGTGGAGGAGTTCACTAATCGCTTTTCAGCACTGAGGGACAGGCTAGGACACGCAGGTTTGAAGGATGAAGGGCTGGTGGTTCCCCCATCCTTGGGTGGGGAAGGACGGTCTATGGGCAATGTGCTTGCCGGAGACGCTGACTCAGTTGCATATGATAGGACTCCAGAGGAGATACTGAGGATTGTATATGGGGGAGGTAATGAGCATGTCCCTGACGGTTTCTATCCAAAGGGAGCTAATGGTCGTATTGCCAGATCTCATTTACAGGCTTCTTAAAGCATTGGTCCAATTTTCATGTAACTTAATTTGTTTAAACTTGCTTAAATACTGTATTTAAACTGTATATGCCCTTTGCAAAGATATAAATAAATATGAAGTACTTTTCTCTATGTAAGACAAATATCTTTTATGTATATATAATCAAGTTTACTTGGAAGCTCAGAGTACTCCTAATACAATCACTTAGCCTAAGCATTGTCTTTAAGTTAAAGACCTAGAACTGTAAATCATTTTTCGGTTTTAAAGGGGAAAAATCAAGTAGTGCTTTTAAACTAGAAGGCTAATATCTCTTCGGGATCTAAACTATAATTAACATCGTCACATTTAACTCTTTAATTACTCAAATTCATCGATGGGTTCACTTGTCAAATTTGACATCAAAATTGTGCATCATGCTGAGTGCCCCATTTTTCGTAAATTTCTATCGTACAATTTAATCCGTGGGTGGCACATTTATGAATTTTAGTAATTTAAGAGCATAATATGATGATGTTAGTAGTTTAGACCCTTGAAGTGATACTAATCTCATAATTTGGGATAATTAAAAGGTAGTTCTTTTATGCCAATCAGATCTCCTTAAAGAGATTTATTCTTCTAAGTTGTCCAATCAAATTTATAAAACTTGTACCCTTAAACTAATTATTCTTGTGAAAAAAGAAAAAAAGAACAAAAAATTGCATGCAATGCAATGAATTGTACAAGAAGTTTACACTCGCAAGATATTCACACCAACTAATCCAGGAAACATAACAATAACGCTTACGAGTTGGTTATGTGCTATAATTTTTAAAATAATTTCTAGACAAATTTATTTGGATGTTTAAAAAAAATTTGTTTAAAATTTTCTTATTAGTGTAGATTTCATTAGGTGTTAATTTATGAAATGTAATTTGAAAAAAAAAAGCGTTTGAGTTTGTGACAAAAATGTTGGAGTTTATGAAAAGTAACATGTGTTTGTGAAAATGTGATTGTACGAAAAAAAATTTGAAAAAAAATTTATGCCAACCAAGGAAATTTCTTTCGAAATTGATGTGATGTGCTTTGTGTTTTGTACCGAAGAATAGACTCATGGTTAGATCGATGGTTGCAAATTTTTCTGTGTTGCAATTGTTCTACAAACACACGCATGCTGTCAGTGACCGTTAGGTGCTTGAATAGTTCAATTTAGATGTTGAAGGAATTAAGGATGGAGCATAAATGTTTGGGCTTTACACAGTAGAATGTGGAGACAAAGGATTTTCTAGCTCAATTTAGATATTGCGGGGAAAAAAAAGTTGTCGGAAAGCTGCAGTATGTTTCCGTCACTTTAATTTTAGTGGATGAATTGCATCCACCGTGAATAAAAAAAACTCAATGTTTGGTTTCGTAATTATTAAAGTTTTATGCAAATACATAAATTATTAAACATATCAATCATTTTGCACAAATATAAATCATTAACAGTGTTTCTTTTGCTTAGAAAAAAAAATTATTAACAGTGTAAAACATCATAAAAATATTTTGAAAAAACTATTTTTCAAAAAGTAACTAAACAATGAAAAAGGAAAACTTGCTAAAGTACTTGAACGAATAAAATTGTAAAATAATAGTTTGGGAAAAAATCACTTTAAGACCTCTAATTATCAAAACAATCTTAAATTGGAGTCTCAAGAACCACCTTTGATACATTTAGTCCAAAAATTACCAAATGTCATTAATTTATGTCCCTAAAAAAGATTCAGCTATTAAACTCATGCCACGTGTATTGTAAATGATCCATTTAGCGCATTTTAAACCATTATATTTTATTTTAAGGTGCAATTTGATCAATTGTGAAAATTGTATAACACAATATGTCGAGATAGATAATTTAGACTCTCTATTTGAAATTGCATTTAGAATGCTCAAAGTAACTTCTTCCTTAATAGTTTACATCCAAATAAGGGTGAGTACCGGAACGGATGGAACCGGAATGGCCCATTCCGGTTCCGGTACCCACCGAATCCAAAATTTTGTTTCGGTTTTATTCCGGTAAATACCGGAATGGAATTGAAAATTCCGGAATTGGAAACCGAAAATTCTGGTTCAATATCTAGATTTTTTTGGCCATATTTTTTCAAGGAAAAACAAACCAAACAACATAAAATTTAACTAATCAAACAAACCACCCGAATTAGTGAGCAATCAAACCTATTCAGTTATATTTTGTCACCAACAACAGAAAGAAAATACAGGTATCTTGATCAATGATATAAAATGCACCACCTTTTCATTTTGAATACCCAATTTCGAATACCTGAATCCGAACAATCAAATCCCCTAAATACCTAAATCTGAACCAATCCCTAAATCTAGAACAATCAAAATATCAAACCAACCAACTTATGCAATCAAACCAATCAAAATTCAAAAATCCCTAAATCCCCAATCTAAACCAATCAAATCCCTAGATCTCGAAATCATTAATCAAGTAATCAAAAACCTTGAAGTAGATAGTTCAAAGAGAAATCAGAGATGCTTAGTAGAGAGATTTGGCGCCTAAAGAGAGATCCCAAAGAGTTAGAGAGAGAGATTTCGGCCAAAGAGTAAGAGAGAGAGCCGAGAGGTGTGGATGAGCTGTTGGCGACAGCGGCTGGAAGGTTGAACCTGGACAGTGAGAGAGAGATAGACAGATGGAGAGAGAGATGGAGAGACCGAGAGTAATGTGACAAAGGGGAAAGGCACTCGGGAGAAAAGGGGTGGGAGAAAGTCGAAGGAGATGGGAGACTCGTGGCATAAAGGTGTCTTAATGACTTGACCAGGTCAAACATATTCTTTTAAAACTAAGAACTATCTAAAATGAGTAAAAAAAAAAAAACAATAGTAGCCGGAACCGAAAAATTCATGCAATTCCGTCGGAATTTCCGGTTCCGGTTCCGATTCCGGAAAATGTCAAAAAAGACTTCCAGTTCCGATTTCAATATATGCCGGAACCGGAATTTCCGGTTATTACCGGAATTTTTGCTTAGCCTTACATCCAAACAAAAGAGAGCATAGTAGATCCTTCAAAACTCCTTGGAATCCAACATGCAGTCAAATAATGAAAAATGGGTACATGAAAACACCCTTGTGTGAAAGAGAATGGAAGAGAGCTTTGTAGAAATTCTTACAGATGGATTATTTTTTTCTTTTACTATTGTTTTCTTGAAAAAAAAAAAAAAGGTTAAAGTATCAATTAGCCCTTCAATTTTAATTATTTTTAAAAAATCATCTTTGAATTTTCAAATTGATTTTATAAAGATCCATAGATTTGCAATCTTTGTCAAAAACAAATCCTTCCGTTGAGCTTACATCCGCAAAGATGGCGAGTGACATGATATATCTAATCATTAGTTAACATGGGTCACCCAACACTAAATAAACTTGCCAACTCAATTAAAAATTCCAAGTCACATAACAATATATGTAACAGTATCCAAATAAACATTACAACAACAAAATTATTTATATATTTTTTTAAAATAAAACAATTTAAAAATTAAAAATAACAACTATTATATATATAAATATATCAAGATTGACAAACTAAGTGCTACCCTTTAATTATGTGGATGAATATTTAACAGAAGATCTCGTTTGATAAAAATTGTAAATTCAAGGACTTTTGTGATCAATTTGAAAATCTAAAGACGATTTGTTAAAATGAATCAAAACCTAAAGACCAAATGAGAACTTAACCCAATGCAAATATCTACATTTTCTTTGGATTTGTTACTACCAAATCCATTCCGTCTAAACGTCCTTTAGCTTTCTGAAAAATATCACATTGATAATATCAAACCGAACCAGTATCCCACATCCTTATTGATGCTTCCTATCGAAAATCTTAAGATGAAGCATGATAGATTTAAACCAAGGATGCATTCTTGAAACGTGCAGTAACAAAAATTTCTCGAACTACAGGAAGTTTGGATTTCCAGATTCCGTTAATGAATATAAACTTTGCAATCCTGGGCGCCCACCAAGCAATACATTCCAAACGATGCTATAAACTAGTCTCCAAAAGCCATTATTCTGCTTGTTCTTTAAAGTCCATTTCAAACTCAGTATGGAAGGCTGTCTTGTGTCTTCAGAAAACTTGATCTCTCCAGTTAAATCTACAAAGAGACAGACTATGGGCAATGTTTAACAATGTAGTCCAGATTCAGAGCATTCAGAAAGCACATTCCATAAATCATGACATGCAATCTCTCTATTAATCAGTTAGCAGCCAACAAAGATTCTTGCTTAATCATCATATCAATCATGATTATGAACATACCATGCTCATATATCATTGTTGAGCCTAAACAAATAATCTAAGACTAGTTAAAATACACATAGAATGTCCATCGAAGAAAAGCAAAGTTAACGCAAGAAAAAAAGAATGAAATTCGCCAGATGTTATTCCATGACTACATCATCTACAAACTTTACAAGCTCCGCACCCAAAAAGTGCAACCGCATTTTTCCTGGAAACCACCAGGTTGGCTTACATTTTAACCAGACAGTCTTCTGGAGGTACTGAGAAACCACCTTCCATCAAACTCTGGAGGAGCATGGATACCCCAGTGCACCAGAATAATTCAAGGACATCTAAACAGACGTAGCCATTGTCTAGAAACAGGCTAAAACTCCACTAACCAAAAGAGCATATAGCAAAAGAGAGAATGACTCATAATCATGAATATAATAAATAGGCTTAATTAGTCCATTAGTTTCTGGGGTATGATCGAGTCTCAAACTGGTCCCTAGAGTTTATTTCATTGTATACTAATCCTTGGGGAATCCTTCATATCTTGGAGTGGTCATTTCTTCAACTCGATTGGCTCCGTTAACGAAATAAATTTCACGTGACTAACGGAGACATGTCTCCACCAATCACATACAGCCACATGTCCCCAAGCCACTTCAACCACCAAGTTGGACAGGTGGCTGTTAATTGAAAATCCACATCAAATAGTCTACACCACCTAGGCCTACAATGCCATGCTGGACAAGTCTTTTTGTAAAGACAACGTACTCCCAATGACATGGGGACGCTTGGTTGCTAGTGATTGGTGGTTAACGTGTCCCATTAGTCGCATGAGATTTATTTCCTCATCTAAAAAAGCAATTGCATTAACGAAATGGCCACTCTAGGACACGAATAGTTCTCTTAAGATTAGCATATGACGAAATAACTCTAGGAACCAATTTGGGATTCGACCATACCAGAGACTAGTGAACTAATTGAGCCTAATAAATACCCTAATCCTAAATCGGGCACTAGGTGATCAAAGGAAAAAAAGGTTTTATCCTTTCTTGCATCCAGCACAAGATGATAAAGACTAAGAGAGAACTTTATCTATTGATGAACAACAGATTAAGGAAGCTCTGGGCATTGCTTTCTTTTTTTCTCCTTTCCTCTCAGCAGGTTCCAATCCATTTAATTCAATATCCAACATCAAATGACTCAAAAAATGTAATTGTGGCACGTATTCTCATATCCAGACTTCAATTTCTACAACATAAGCATTGATCAGACCAATCCAATGGAGATGGCAAAGCTTAACAAAATACTAACACGATGCCAATGATTACGAAATCTGATGAGAAAATCAAACAAGAGCACTTGACACAGGCATTGCAGATGGGTTGTTCTAGGAGTTAATATATTGAAAAGGAAAAGGTAGATATTGAATTTCAAGGTCTAGTACGTAAAGGAGAAAGCTAGTAACAAGTGCATGGCACATAAACAATGATAGCTGCTTGAATATGGTGGTGGGTATGAAGGTATTTCAAGAAATAGCCACGCAGAACATTTTAACTGGCTTTGCTTTTGTCACAAAATATCTCCACTGTGCTTGCCCAAGAATTGTCCTTCCCCAAGGTTTATAAGTTCCGGTAAATTTTACTTGCATGCCAAGCTATTTTGAAAAGGCCAAAAGGTACCATTGGGGTGTTATAAGAAATGTAGAAAGTTTTGATTTTCCTCAATTTTTTCAACAGTATTAGCTTAATAAATTTATAGGCAATACAAATAATGCAGCCTTTTCTTTGTTAATTTCTTTTTCCTTAGCAGCGTCTACTGCCAAGACCTTTTAAGTTTCTCCCATAACAGTTAGGGAGAATATGTGTTTGATTCCCCAATTAGGCATACAACTTCTCTCTCTACCCAACATGGACTTTACATTCCTCGTATAATTGAACTGTTGGCATTTTGATTCCTTTATCTTTTCTCAACTCTCTCCTTGAAAGAATACATAGTGCTGCCTCGCCAGCTCAACCTCTGGAACTAACAAGCAATTACTGTCTTTAAATATTGCAAGATTACATAACCCAACTCTGATTTTGTATTTCACATTTATGAAACCAACACTCACTAAATGAAACTATCATTAGTCTATGCTATTTTTTTTTCTAAGCCGTTAGTCTATGCTTTTAAGATGTAGCAAAAGCAACTGAAACCTCACCAACAATACTCATTTATTTAATAGAACTAAAATAACTATATCGAAAATCTTCAAAAGCGAACAAAATTTGTGAATAACCCCCAAACGGGAAACCAACGGTTTCATTCGGAATATTCAACAAATAGATAGCACACACTCTTCTGTAAACCCTCCGAAACCAAAAAAGGTGATTCAAACTTCAAAATTCAAATGCCAACAAATAAACCAAAATCCAGTTAAATAAAGATATTATTGATCTAAACCCATGATCTCACCTATGATGTCTCTTCCCTTACAACATCCTCAGATTCTGGCATTTTGTCCACCAGATACGTATCAGAGGAAATGGGTTCCTCTTGCTGAGCGTTCATGAAGCTCTCCATGTCCCTCATCCTCGTACGCATCACACTCGTAACCAGTACTGCAAGAGAAATACTTGTTTGAATGTGTGTCCATGTACAAGGTATTTACGTAAATTTAAGAGGAAAGAGTGTGTACTGGCTGCGGTGCCGAGGGTCCAGAGCCACAGGATTTTCAAGCCGGGGCTCTTCTCTGTTGGCATCTTCCTATAGTAGCGACAAACTAACAGGCGCAATCCTAGGAATCCCAAATGCAAACACAAACCGGTGGACAGTCGACACCCTCAAGGTTTGCGCCAGAGCCTCCTACGCTTAGTTACGCCTGAACCTCGAGCATTTTCTGTCCTTTTTTTTTTTCACACGCTTTGTAGTGGAAACGATCGTCATATTTCTATCACATGTTATTTGAAGCCCAAACAACCGAGCTTGGGGATGGCTCAAAAGCAAAAACTAGACGCACAAAATCTAAAAGAGGCCATTAATACGAAGCAAATTGGGCTGGTAACTATGGGCCAATCACCAACAAAAGTCCACTCTCTGGTCAAACTGGGCTAGAAACCGAAAAGTGCTTGGATGGGTTCTTGGGTTGGAGTCGGACCTTCCCCTCCAAGAAACTAATTAATTTTAGGCTTTGTTCGCTTTGTAAAGAAGTATTTTTTAGATTTTAGAATTTTAAAATCGAATATATTTTTTAATATTATCTAAAATTTTTTTTATACGCATATAATAAAATTTAATATCATCTAAAAATTTTCAAAACATTTCGTACCCTCAAAATTTCACAAAACTGAACACTCCCTTAAATTAATTTTCATTCCATTTTTCTTGACTTCAATTTAAACGCCTTGAGATCCACAAAATAAGAAAGAGCGTCAGACTACCTTCTTCTGACCTCAGGGGCATTTTATTGTTATTCAAAATTTTGATTTGATTAAAAAAATTATAAAATAATCTTTCCTAATTTAAAGATTTTTTTATTATAATATTTTTTAATTTTTTTTTCTATCTATTCTTATAAAATTTTTATATTCTTTTACCAATCTCTATACCTCAAAAATTTCACCATCAAATACTGTATTGCGAAATTTTAATATTCCTTGTTTTGATTCACGGAATCATTCTCAAAATATTTCATTAATTTAATCACGTTAATAGAGTTATATTATATTGCGTGCTTTACACGAGGATATATATATATATATTTTTTTCCTCCTTTTCAAGGAGTTAGGCCACCCGCCACTAGGCCTTGTTCTTCAAAAGTCAGCTTCAATTTTTCTATAGCGCCGGGAGTGCAGCATTGTTGACTTTCTTGTTAATGTTCTGCCGCTGAAAAAAATTAAACCATTTTAGTTAAAGTTTTTCTAACACAAAAAAAACTCACAATTAGATTGCTCAAAATTTTTTAAAATTCAAATCAAATTTAATACTTTTTCATACAAATTCTAATATTTTTTTCTAAACAAATCTATCAAATATTCTTTATTTGTATGTTATTTACCAAAATTCAATACTTTTTTATAAAATTTTTTATCAAAATATCTCTCTATACTGCCAAAATTTTATAGAAAATTGTAAATAGAAAGAGGTTAAAGTTTCACGTGAGACTTTTTTCAATGGGAAACTGATTTTATTTAAAGTTGTGGTGGGTTGCCCAAAAAGAAAAAGAAAAAAAGGTCGGTGGTAGGTTAAGTTAGTCAGGATGACACGACAGCCTGTACTGACAAACACATGCGATCATACTCCGCTGTCCATTAGTATTTATGATATTGCTTTCGTGTCTTGAGTTGTTTGACTATTTTTTTAAGAAATACAAAGGAATCTGCAGTATTATGCGTCCTGTCGAATGAATCGGCATCTTACTCTCTCAATGCATTTCACACGGTGTGAAATGCATATTTCCGACTCACCGGAGCAAAAGACAAAAACACCAACACTAGTCTAGTACTAGTTGGTTGCCTTGCCGGTCAATTTTGGGAAGCTCCGTAACCTCACAAGTTCTTCAGGACACGGGGAGGACTGACTTTTGCGTTACGCTCTTAATAATTTGTATTCAAAATTACAAAACTTGGGACCTTACTTTCTTAATTATTAATAATCTGATTTACTAAATACTATTTGAAATGGTTGATGTGGGGTTAAATACTAGTTGGTTAGGCCTTGTATAGGAGAACGGCGAGAAGTTACCTTATAATCCGGCGGTAGTTATTAGTTATTAATTGTGAAGGTCTAATAGCCAGGACTCGGAGGGAGTAGGGTTTTTAATAATTCGTGCCTAAAAGTTGACACATGGGTATGGGTATGGGTATGGGTATGACCGTATGGGTTTGGGTTGGACTCTTTCAAAGGAACCATGCATTTTCCCGCAAATAATTTAAAATTAATAGAAGTCTTCGTCTTCCTGAGCTGTGTGGATCAAGTCTGATGCTGTTTTCAGTTTTACATAATCGTCAGGAGGCCCACAAGAAAAATAAAAAATAAAAAAATTGTCAGTTCTTGATGCCTTTCTTTCCCTTTTGCTTCGGGCAATCGAAATCCACCAAGCCCAAAATATTCCCTCGAGATTCACAGGATCCTGCCCCCGCCATAACACTAATGTCTCATTTATCAATATATAATATTATAATTCTATTTAATTGTTTGAGCATGTAGAACACGTTATATTACCTCATCCTTTGAAGGGTGAAAGAGATAACAACTAGGGATATCGGTTTCGTGCCAGTGTTAAAATGTTCGAGATACTCACAAGTCCAAACTCATTTTCTTTATAAAAAAAACTTTTATACTTGCACGATGGAAGTTTTGTAATTTTCACTCTAAATTATTATTTTTATTATATTATATAAATTAATTTTTAATTTTAGACATTTTATAATTTTATTTAAAAATTCAGTCAATTTAAATGAAATATATTTTTTTATGTGTAGAATGACTATATTACCTCTATAATTTATTTAATAATAACTCTTTTATAAAAATAAAATCATAATTTTCGATGTCTAAAAATCAATTGATCTTACAATTAAATAATACAAAGTGTATTTCTCTCCGGTTACAGAGTCAAGTCTATCTTGAAATAAGACAGTTCATAAGAAATGAATGATTTTTACATATTAGCAACATCGAAACTTTGCCATTAAGATTCAAAATTTCATGCACCAGTAGCATCACTTTCTGGGAAAAAGCCAACTTTTCCTGCTTTTTACACGTGGCAAGTCCTAGTTCACTATCATCTGTATCCACAAATATGGTATAATAAAAATAAATCAGATATTATTGATAAAAAAAGATGAACATAAAATTTTGCTTAATATTTTGGCAGCCTCTAAAGGCCAAAGCTGGAACCATATTTCTAAAAAAGAATTTCACACGTGAAAGTTACGTTAATTTATTATTATTTTACAAAAAAAAAAAAGCATCATCCATTATAACATGACGAAAATTTTATTACGTTGATTTTTCCGTTAATTGTGGCCAAAAGAGGAAAAAAAAGAAAAGAAAAAGAAAAAAAAGAAGCAAAGCATATACTATTGCCGCTACATGTGAGTGCTACATGATGGAGTTTTTGGTGGGGGTCTCTATTGACCTTAAACTCTCTGCAACGGATCAGATACGACATCTGGGCGCTTAACAAAACGATAAAAGGGGGCTGAATTTATAAATATGGTAAATAACTAACAAAGTTTAGTAATTTTCATTCAACAAACGCGACTCTTCCTTTGCCCTTTACTGAAGGCCCCCAAATGTCTCTGACTTCCCACCTTAAAACGACCGCGTCGACGCTCGCCTTCTCACTTGCTTCCTCTACTAGGTCACGTTTTCTCTCTTCCACTTCTGCCCTTCCGACTTTCCTCAGCCTCCCTCGGGTTTCCCACTCGGTGGTTTCTACTCTCACAGCGAGGGGACTCTCCACTTCTCGTATAGCCATGGGGGACGCGCCTGACGCTGGCATGGACGCCGTCCAGCGACGCCTCATGTTTGAGGACGAGTATACTTCTTATTCTGGCCCTTCTCTTTTCTTTTTCTTATTTACGCCTCATTCAGGTTTTTCTTAATGTCCTTAATTTGCTGAGAAGGAGGAAGACGGGGGAAGAACACGAGCTATTTTTATTCAGGCTTTGTCTTCCCATATGTTGTTTCTTGTGTTTTTTTATTTTTACTTTTGTGGTGATTATGTGGTGCTCTGTTCGATGTCTAAGGAAATGATGGGAGATGCAAATGAGTTATTGTGTTTGATTTGGATAGTGATAAGGTGATGAATTGGGCCTGCGCTGAGTAAACTAGTTTATTGTTTTCCGCTAAGATTTCATGTTCTAATTTTCCTGACTACCTAACAGAAGTTTGATTGCTGTGTGGATATTTGGAATCCATTCCTGTCATGTGGATTTATACTGTGATCTCTCCACATCTCATTGAAAACCAATTCATTGCTCGTGCGTACTTACAAATACCAACTTGCACATCTTCTACATAGACATGTATGGGTGTCTACGGACACACATAACCATGAACATATCCACATGTGTATCGTAGAGCGGTTGACTATGAAATCGAAGATCATGGTTTTCCTGATGGTTCGACATCATGGTGGCATATTTGTTTTGAGCAGGATGAGTGCGTCTCGATGGGTTTTGTGGGTCACGAAAATTATTCTCACACTTTGAAAAAATTATTTCCCTCTCAGCTGTGACCAGGACATCGTGCGTTGGAGTTTTAGGTGATCTTTTAACTTTTTGGGCTCCGGGTTGGCACTAAAGCATGAGATTTGAACTACTTTCATTTCTTTTCATTTTCAGCTCCTAAACCAATTGAAGGATCAAGATTTATTTTTACCTTGTTCCACTAGCTAGGACCAGCTCCTCAATTTTGTTTCTTCTTTATTCAATATCTTTCTGGCTTAGATTAACATTTCTGATGAGATCCTTCAAATTGCATTGCAAACTGACTTCGTTTCTGGCACTAACAGAATAGAGGCAGCTTAGAGAGGTAAGCTTCAAAATTGGCTTCCCCAATTTGACTTTTTTAATCTGGCTCGCCATACCAGGGTTATGTCAAATGACTGGAGCCTATAAAGCATGCAAAGAGCCAATGTAGGTGGTAGCCTGGGTAGAGGTTTTGATGGTGAAAAGGCTGTATGGTAGTGCGGTATTGAATATTAGATTGTAACTGCAGGGTTTAGATTAAGAAGGTTCCTGTCTTGAAAATGTTTTATTTGGGAAACTGATTTCCATCGCTGCCCTCAAATTTTGCTTCATTGAATTGGTTATCTGAATGTTCCATCAATTTTTACTAACTTATCAACGGAGATAGAGATGAAGTGCTTTGGTTCAAGATGCAAGAGTTTCTTGGTTTCTGGGAATGTTGCACTAGAGTCCTTTCTACATGCAACTCTTATTTTATTTTCTGGTCTAAATAAACAAAATCTCTAGGGAAGAGTTGTTTTGGACATACAAGTTTTACTTTTTGGTGCTACTGAGGATCTAAAGTTGGATTCAGGGTAGAAAAGACCTGATTTATCTGAATGCTTCAGCTTTAAGATAAGTATGTAATTTGTTTTCCCACATACAATACGAAGGAATAAAAATTGGGCTTATGTTAGAGGGAAGTGGGTAAAATTGACTTGAACAACAAAAGAGCGAAATGGGTAGATTTTCTGTTGCAGATTATACTAGTTTGGTCAGTTCTATTGGTTTATATTGAGCGGTGCTCACATCCGTCTGTTGTTATCCTTCATTACCAAGCTGATATTATGTTGCAAGTTGTGTTTGAAGTATAATTATGCTGCCTCCCTCTTCCTTTTCCTTGAAGTAATCAAGCTTCATGTGTACTTAGTGAGTCATCAATTTTTTTTCTTGCTTAGCTAATGCTGTTGTCACCTTCAAACTTTCTACAGATGTATTTTGGTGGATGAGAATGATCGTGTTGTTGGTCATGATACTAAATATAATTGTAAGTGAAATTTTCATGCTATAAACTTGTTTGTCTTCTCTTGTTCTTCCCTCTCCCCCTGAGATTTATTATTCCATTCTCACATACACTGTTAAGCTATGACTTCGTTCAACCCAACTCCCCCATCTGAAGTTGTGTCCATTACTCACTTCCCTAAAAGGATCAGCTTTAATTTTGAAAAAATGCCTATATAAAGATGAAAAAGAAGCCGTTATGGTCAAATTAATGCATCAATGGATATAGCTGTTGTTCTATAATATAAATTGCTAGCCAAATGACAATAGTTTTTGACAAATGGGAGTAACTGATACTAACTAAACCTCCAAATTGTGGTCTGGGTAGCACCTATACAATGTATTTTCCCCATGATGATAGTTCATTGGGGAAATATAATTTACCCTTTTTCCCGACGCAAGAGGGGGGGGTGGGGGTGGGGAGGGACAGTAATATAATTGTTTTAATAATTAGACCAGTTGATATCACTTGAACATTTGTTCCCTGTGTATTTTGTAATTGCTTTTATGGTTCATGCCATCATTCTATGAATATAGGTGCGTGCTTGGGTGTATCTATTTAATAGATGTGGTGATTACTATTTTATTATTATTTTTGTTCCTGTTAGGCAACCATTGTTTTGGAGAATACTTTAGTGAGAAATCGTTTAGCATCTCCCTCCTATTGATTTGGAACCAAAGAATTAGAGGTGAAATGTAGACAATGAGACGAAAATGATAAACCTCAAACTCCTACTTGTTATTGGGGTTAAGAAATCCAAACCTGTGCACAACCTTGGCTGGAGATAAACTAGGATATTTCTGAATGTCATCTGCTCATTGGTGTATTAGTTATAGACTATATAATCAAGACAATATAGTCTATAAGGCATTGATGAGAATGCAGGGAAACAAATTTATGGTATGAATAGGCACAAAGACAATGCTGTCTTTGTGCCTATGAAATTGAAACTCCAGCTCTGATTAAAAGAAAAACTTGCCAATGCCATGTGTTGACAATATTGTGAGATCTTGAAAAGTGAGTATGGTAACCATGTGAATCTCCTAATTGACCTGGTGCTTGGATGTTTTGGTTTTGGATTTAGTAGTATAATGGTTGGATTTATTGGTATATTACCACAGTACTACATGTAATTGGTTGGCCTTCAGGAAAGGGTTTCCTGTTGCCCCCCCTCTCTCCCTCTCCGCACAACAACCAAACCATGAACGTTATGGTATTGTGGAGTTATCTTTCTTTTCGGTAGGGAGTTTTAACTTGTTTGCCCTGTTTCTCCCATAACCCCACACTTTTTTGTTACGCTTTCTCCATTTAATCTGTATTCTACGATCTCAACTTGTAGAATCCTTCTCCAAATCTGCAGGTCACTTGTGGGAAAAAATTGAATCTGGAAATATGCTACATAGAGCTTTCAGTGTGTTCCTGTTCAACTCAAAATATGAGCTGCTTCTTCAGGTACATAGATTGATCAGGTGCTTCAAATGGAAGTTTTCAGGCTTGTGTGCTATGGGTGCAAATATTGGAACCTAACATGGCTTCAGGAATTATCGTTTTGTTTATTTGATTGTCTTCTTATTATGATAATATTCTTTGAAATCTACAGTATGATTACATTTGAATATTTTCATTCTTGCCATTTTTGGCCTCATTAACAAAGCTCAATTATAATATAGAAGGAACGATAGATGACTTCTTACTCTTCAGATCTGCAAGTATAATTAGACTTGGAACCTTGTGTGGCTGGAAACCCATTCAGTTGTGTTGATTTGTGGAATATGAGGCAGTGTGGGTAGGGTACATCTAGTGTAGAGTTGATAAAAATGAAGCATATAAGAGATGTATGCGAGTATATGTCCTCAGAAACTATATCTGCTTAGGTGGTATTTTTTGTTGGCAAATTGCAACTGTAGTAGCATGAACATGGTCAGGAAAAAGGAAAGAAAAGAAAAGGAAAACCACCCTCTGTCAAGATGATAGATGATCATCTTCGCCATTGGATTAGAATCACGCGACATTACACGATTTAAATCATTGTTATATCTCTCCATGCCACTTTTGCTTCTTTTCTTCCTTCTCGTGTCTGGGCCTGTGTTATTGTTTGTGGGTGTATATTGTGTCCATGATTGGTTACTATAGACGTTGATTGGATATAGATAGTGGCATGCTTAGACTGTTCTGTTTTTTGTTCAGCAACGATCTGCAACAAAGGTAACATTCCCGCTTGTGTGGACAAACACATGCTGCAGCCATCCGCTATACCGTGAATCTGAGCTTATTGAGGAGAATGCCCTTGGTATATATTTGTATATATCTAATGTATATCAAGTGCCTCTTGTGTCCTGTCAGTATATTTTTTCCATGATGGTTTTTAAATCCTTTCATTTGCCAGGCGTAAGGAATGCTGCACAAAGAAAACTCTTGGATGAACTGGGTATTCCTGCTGAAGATGTACCCGTTGATCATTTCATCCCACTGGGTCGCATGCTCTACAAGGCACCTTCTGATGGCAAGTGGGGAGAGCACGAACGTAATGATCCCAACTTTAGTACTTCTATAGCTCATTTATCTATTATTTTTGAACCTTTTGTGGCCGTTACGAGGTGATCCTAGTCTCGAAAAAATTATGCACCTAACCAGCAATTGAGGGAAAAACTAAAAGAAGAACCAGTGGTTTTTTTTTCCCCTTTGCGAACCAGTGGTTGACCATCAGTACTTGGAGCTAGTCTTGTTTGTAGCAGTAGTGAAGCTAGCTGACATATTTACCTGGTTTTGTCCATATATATCTGAAACAAGCGGACATAGAAGTAGTTTCTCTTGTACTGTCGTCTTATGTTTACTCCACCTGTTGCAGTTGATTACCTACTTTTCATTGTCCGAGATGTTAATGTTAATCCAAACCCGGACGAAGCAGCCGATGTCAAATATGTGAACCGAGATGAATTGAAGGAGCTGTTGAGGAAAGCAGATGCTGGTGAGGAAGGCTTGAAGCTGTCGCCTTGGTTCAGGCTAGTCGTGGACAATTTCTTGTTCAAGTGGTGGGACCAGGTCGAGAAAGGGACTGTCAGGGAAGCTGCTGACCTGAAAAGCATTCACAAGTTGACTTAAAACTAAAGAGTTTTGTCAATAAATGGGGACATAAATGGTCTCTAAATAATAAAAGGCATAGTGTTGTTCGTTAGTTCTGTTTTGATTTGAGCCAAACATATTACGCTAGTTTTAAGTTGTTCTATTGAAGTGGCCGAGACTCTAATTTTATAAGTGCTTTGATGATTTAAGAGAGCTTAGTAGAAAACTATCTGCTTTGCTATAGTGCTTTATCTTCATTGGGATCTGTTTTCAGGGCTTTTCTACGGTGTTAACTTCTCTCTCTCTCTCTCTCTCTCTATATATATATATATATATATGGTTGATTATACTTTGCACTCATGATTTGGGGTCTTAACATTTGCATTTTATTTTTTTTGATTTTGAGACATTTCATTCTTGTGGTTTAAGTCTTGATACTTTGCACTCCCTGTTTTGTTATTTCTAACAGAAAAGTCGACCGTGTGCAAAATGCGTGATTGATTTTTTAAGTGCAAAGTATGTCAAAAATAAAAGAATAGGGTGTAATTAATTTTTTTTGAATATTAGGGTAAAATGGGTAAGTGAGTGACGTGCAAAATACGTTATTATTTTTTTCGTTTAAAATAACTGATAATAGATGGCAGGATTCAAAATGTCAAGACTTTTGAATTACATAGATGAAATGTCTTAAAATTAAAAGATCAAATATAAAGTGTCAAAATTTTAAAATTAAGTGCGTGCAAAGTACAATTAACTCGTATATATCGCTGAAAAAATTTGTGGAGATATTAATGCTAGCCGGTACCATTTACTTCCTAAACAAAATGTTAGGAATCTCTTAGCAGATATACCTGCCTTACTACCATCAAAGACTGCACACCTGTCTCACTAATCAACGTGTAGTAGCCAGCATCAATGCTTCTTCTCTGCGGAAATTTCATTTGCAATTCTTAACAAGATGAATGCTCATATCTAATCGGTGGACTTCGATGTCTATGACAGATGCACTTTACAAGAGCATCATCGTACAAGACCTACAGTGGTATACTTTTTTTTAATCAAAACATACTGGCTTTCATTCAATCTGAACACTCAGAAACATCGCAAAAGGTCTGGAATTGCCTCCAGAGCTGACCTCATCAGTCGTTGGGCCGCTAACGTGTTGGCACCGGACATGAACAACGTTTAAATTTTTGAAATTTTTGCACCCATTTGTTGAGCTATGTTACTTCTATGTGATTTCTCCATTCCGTGGAGAAAAACGCGTGTTCTACACAGAGGGGCGCTACCTTCTCTCTAGAACGTTCTCCCCCCTAGCCCTAGTTCCCTTTCTCCCTTGGTTTTCCGGTGGTGGGAGAAGCTCCGGCTCTTTCCGTGAGCTCCCCTCCTCTTCTCCCTCTCTCTCTCTCTCTCTTCTTATCTCCTCCTTGTCCAGTCCTTTTTCTTCTCCCCCTCCCTCTCCTTGTCTCCTTTTGCTTGGAATCATGAAGGTTAGATCCCGTTGTTCCTGTGCATCCCTGGTGGATACAACCTTGCCAGTCACCTTCTGCTCCTCCCGGTGAGTTCAGCCACTCCAGTCCGATCTCCATTGGGTAGCGCGTGGCGACTCACGTGCCCCGCGTGAGCTCGACGTGCCTGACGCTACTGTCTTTTGTTGGCTTGTTTTCAGAGGTTTTGGTGACCCTGCGGTTCTTGTCTGGCTCCTGCTTCCTCTGGCAATCTTGTCGCCACACCGGTGCTGCTTTCCGGTGACGCGTGGCCTGTCTGCGTTTGGGCTCTTTGCTCATCTGTGGCGGTTCAATTCCGGTTTTTGCCGTTGGTTGTGTTGGCCTTGTTTCTTTTTGCTATTGGTTGTGTTGGCCTTGTGTGGCCTTATTTGTTTCCGGCTACTCGGGAGCTTCTCTGTTCCGTTGTGGATCTTTTTCTGGTTCTTTGTTGGGGCTTGCTGTGTCCAGGTTGTGGCATTGTATCTACTGGCTAATCTAGGTTCCGATAGTATTGTCTACCTTTTCCGGTCACCGCTCCCACTACCGAGCATGGAGCATATAGTGGTTTTTCTGTTCTCTTTTAGGATCCCACCGGTTTATTTCCGTCTTGGTTGTAGTTTGCTTCGGTTTTATAAAATGAAATGTGACTAATAAAAAAATAAAAAAAGATTTCTCCATTTCGTTCGTGTTGGAAAGCTCTTGTCTGCTTTGATGACTACTAATTTTGAATCAACCCCTAAGATAATTTTCCCATAACCCCTCTTGGCTGCTGCCTCCACTCCTCTTCTTGCCACTTTTGTCTCAACCTCCAGTGGAGTAGATGCTCAAATCCTCTCCACATCATAACTTAGGATTTCACCCTTGTCATTTTGAAAGATCGCTGCCATGATTGACGGGAACGGATTCCCTCCGAAAGCATCTTGTGCGAATTTATCTGATTGAACGGATTAGATTACATTCTACAAATCTAACAATGCAAAATATTGAAATTATCTGGCTTTCGGCTACACTAGGTGGCTCAATCCTCCCAATTTTATTTTACGCATGAGACCTGAGCCGCCTTCCCTCTTCTTCCATGCGTGAGTCCCTCCCTCTCCAATTTTTTTCACCTTCTCCAACTGCTAGTTTCTCTTCGCTCCTCTTTCTCCTTCACCATCTCTGCCGCTCCTCCTCTTGCCGACAGACCTCCTTCTTGCGCTCCTCTCCTCACCGAAACTTGCCGAAATTCCTCCTCTCCTCGTCAGAACCTCTCTACCGCTACTCTCCTCGCATGAACCTCGTCGGACGGACATCTTCTCGCGCTCCTCTCCTCCTCCTCCTTCACCATCTTTGTCGCTCCTTAGTTTAGCTAATTAATCTAATTTTAGAACCAATTTTACTCCCAAATCCAATTTAGGAACCTTGAAGACAGTCGGGGGTGTGCGGCACTCAAAATTTATTCTAATAAAATAATTTTTCGAAATTCTCTCTGTTTTTTATTAAATTATTATTTTATACTTTAAAAAAATATAAAAAATATAAAAAATTAATTTTATTTTATTTATTATCAATTTTAATATTTCAAAATTTTTAATACCTTAAAATTTTCACTGCCAAATATTACCTCAAGAGATCGGGGCAGGGAGATTGGATGTGGAAATTTTAGGGTAAAACAAGGGCATCATTTTTTTTTTTTGGCTAACCAAAAGGCATCCTTTTTATTAAAAGAATAGACGTCGTTTTCCTACAATTAAAAAATAGATGTCCGTTGCAATTTTCTAAAATTAATGATATCTTTTTTCTGATACTAAAAGAATAGACGTCGTTTTCCTAACAAAAAAAGAGAGGAAGCGTTGGTGGATTTATTACCCGTTTAAATTTGCCGGCCCTCTCTACTTCCACAAGGCACTGCCTAATATTGCTCTTCTTCTGCCGAGTTGGCTATAAAAAGCCCATCCATGTGTCCAAAGAGGGCAAAGACCACTGCCCAGACTTTGGGGTAATCGGTAAGCCACACCTCCTAATAGGTGCCGAATAACGGTAGTTTTTACAGGTACCTTAATTTTAGATTTAATAAAAGGTTAAATTATTCTGTACGTTTCTGGAGTTGGATTTTTTCTCAGTTTGATTTTCAGAGTTTAATTTTCTTTAAAAGCATCCTTGGGGTGAGTACCCATTACCAAATAAATCTTGGTGTCAACTCTTGGACGGAAATGCATACGTGGCTAACAGTTTACACGTGAGCATTGACAGCTAGATTTTAAAAGAAAATTCACCCAATCGCAATGTGACACGTGTCATACAAAAATAAATAAAAAATATTTTAAAAAATAAAAAATAAATCTAAAATCTAAAAGCTAAATTAAAAAAAAAAAAACTCGGATCGGGGGAGACCCCCGATCCTTTCCCGGTGGAGGCCCCTCCACCAGCCCATTCTGGCCGCCCAGAATTGGGCGCCCAGCGAAAGGAGGAGGACTCCCTCCTCCTCCCCAGGTGCTCGGGGGCGGCTGGGGGAGAGCCGGGCGGTAGAGGAGGGAGTCCTTCCCTCCTCCGCTGGCCGCCCAGTTCTGGGCGGCCAGCATGGGCCGGTGGAGGGGCCTCCACCGGGAAAGGATAGGGGGTCTCCCCCAATCTGGGGTTTTTTTCTTTTTTTTTTTTTTTTTTTTAAATTTTTTAAATTTTTTAAATTTTAGATTTTAAATTTAGATTTATTTTTTATTTTTTAAAATATTTTTATTTTTTATTTATTGTATGACACGTGTCACATTGCGATTGGGTGAGATTTTTAAAAAAAATCCAGCTGTCAATGCCCACGTGTAAACCATTAGCCACGTGTGCATTTCCGTCCAAGAGTTGACGCCAGGATCTATTTGGTAATGGGTCCTCACCCCAGGGATGCTTTTAGAGAAAATCGAACTCTGAGGACCAAACTGAGAAAAGGTTAAACCTTAAGGACGTATGGAGTAATTTAGCCTCAATAAAAAAAGACTAGAAATATTTTTATCTCACAATGTGGATAATTTACTTTTTTTTATTCCTTAAACGATGAACGTTAAGACAATACGAGCATTAGCAATTTATAAACTTCATCTAATCTTATTAATCTAGATGAAAGTTTATTCACGTGTCTAAATATGCTCCATAGCTAATATATCTACAAACAGTTATGATTAAGGATTTTAAAATTTTAAATAGAAGTGTTGGAGAGAGTAATATGACGGGACTGGTGGAATCAAGACAGTGCCTTGATTTAATTTAGTATTAGAATAAAGATATCTCTAATTTTGTTTAAAAAAAGATAAACACATGGTATTAATTTAGGGATTAAATTTTTTTGTAATTTTTTATTTATACACTATAAACAGATAGATGCCATTACAAGATTTATGCCTCTCATCACTTTACGTCGTGAATAACATTAAATAGCGTGTGCGGCGGGCTGAATCTATGACATTTAACGCGGATTAACTGATAGCGTGAACTTCTATAAATCTGCCCCGACTCTCAAGTCTCAAACATCACTCCCTCTCACTCCCCCTCTCTCTCACACACACACCCCCCCGCAAAGACTCCGAACAGAGAGGCTTGGACTTGCATCAACTCCGATCCTTCTTCGTCTTTGGTTTATGAGGTACATCTCTTTCCTCTCCACGACTTTGCCATCTGATTTATTTTGTTTTCTTGGTTTCTTCGCAGATCTGTATCTGTGTATAACTGTCGAATTCTAGACGTCGTTTTTTCTTTTGCCAGAGTTTTTTTCTCCGTCGATCTGATAATTTGTTCGCTTTCTTTCTGTAGGATTTTCGTTATATATTGGTTTATGATGTATCTCGTGGTTGAATTGTTCGATCTCGTATGTTTTTCTTCTGAATTTTTTATTCTTTTTTTCTGTCTAATTTTATTCGATCTTATAGGTTTTTTTGTTTTTGGAATGAATTGCATGAGTGATCTCATTTTTGTTATTGCCTTTGTTTCTCGGGTTTCTTTTGATTTCCCTTCTTATCTTTTTTATGAGAACGTAAACAACTTGGATATGACTCACAGTTGAAAATTGGGCTCGCCCTGGGGCAGGGTGATTTTTATTTCCATTTATGGCTCTCTTGCTTTTCAAAATATGCAGGGGTGTGGTTGGGGATTTTTTTGTCTTTCCAATTAATGAAATTGTGTATTTCTTATTCCCTTTCACTAATAGTTGATGTAAAAATGAGAAGACAAGGAACCGGTGTATAAATTTTGAGTTTTATACTATCTTGTTCTCCAAAAGGAAAAACGGGGATGAAGAATCCTCAGTTAGGCAAAGTTGTCGTATATGCTCAACTGCATGGATATTTTTGTTTATTTGGTCTGTGTGATGAATTATTTGTCTATTTTCAAAATTTCGTTCTAGTTTCTTAAGTATTTGCTCAACGATAGAAGATAGAGTCCGTTGTTAACCTATTCACTTAGAATTGTTCACGTGCTACTGTGTTGCTTTATTGCCCTTGCTGTTCTTTTCCAAGAGCTTTCTTCCTAGTCACACTTTTTGGTTTTTTCTTTTACTTTGAAAAAGTGATTGAAGGCATCTTAAATTGATCATGGATAAAGAAAATCCACTTTAGGAGGAAATTTAAGTCTGGTGCTTCTCTGCATGTTTGGTTCTGCAATTTTTATTTTTGGTGGATTGGATGGATATGCAATTATGAAAGCCTCCAATCGTGTCCTTTTCCAAAGACTACTTGTAACTTTTCCCATGGATGATGGCACCAGATCCTCTTGTAGTAAACACTGCATATGTGATGAGTAGGCTTGCCTTCTATAACAATATTAACACTCCTCCAGAAGATTTGCACTGCACTTCTCTCATTTGTTTTTACTTATTAAATGCTGCAGCGGATACCCTACCTATCCAAGTCTGTTCAAATCTTCTCATCTACCTGAAGAACATCCAAACCAAGGGAGAAGAGTAAACCCCTCTCCTCTGCTATCACCATCTAAACCTACCATACCATCTAGCTTAAAGAAGAATTTGAAAATATCATAGCTAATTTGGTGAAATCTCTTCGTTAGATATATTTTGCCAAAATTCAGTTCAGTGTAGTTTTGATATCTGCTTCTAATTATACAATAGTTGTCTTAACTGGAATGTGTTCAGGATCAATGGCTTTGGTTACAACTGCTGAAGTTTGTGATGCCAACCCACAACTAATTGTAAGCGGTGAGCTTCGAGCACTACAGCCTGTTTTTCAAATATATGGCCGTCGCCAAGTCTTCTCTGGACCAATAGTTACCCTCAAGGTATTTGAAGACAATGTTTTGGTTCGTGAGTTTTTGGAGGAGAAGGGTAATGGTCGAGTTCTCGTTGTAGATGGGGGTGGAAGTTTGCGCTGTGCAATATTAGGGGGCAATCCTGTGGTTCAAGCTCAGAATAATGGATGGGCAGGAATAGTTGTAAATGGCTGTATAAGGGATGTTGATGAGATCAATGGTTGTGACATTGGGGTGAGGGCTCTGGCCTCTCATCCAATGAAAGCCAACAAGAAAGGTAATGGAGAGAAGCACGTTCCAATCACCTTTGCTGGGACAAGAATCTGTGATGGGGAGTGGCTTTATGCAGACACTGACGGAATTCTGATTACCCGAACTGAGTTATCTGTCTAAAGCATGTTCTCTTTTGCAAGATAATATGTGTAGGATGATATCTCTGAGGTACCATCTATTGTATTTCTTGTTTCTGTGTCTTTGCTTGGAGCTCAGTTAATGTGTTTCATTTTAAAAATAATGTCCTCATCCAATTATCTTATTTGATGTTCCTCGGAGTGCAGTTCTTTACTACTTTTTATCCTAGCCTTGAAGATCATTTTTACATTTTCTTGATTGTTCCTTATGGCAGGGGGAATACGTGGGACAATTGTCTGTTAATATTTGCTTTTCTTTTCCTTTTTTCAAGATTTATCTTTATTTTATGCCTTTTTTTTTTTTTTGGGTCGTGAGCTATGAAGTTGAAACTGCAGGTAAGAGACAAAAGGGCAAAATCATCTAGAAGAGAGGATGAACTAATAATGAATGGTGGACTGTAGCTGCTGGATGAAATATTGAAGTAAAAGCAACCGATCCTATAGGAGTTTCAGCAGATAGCTTGAGCTTTTCGATGATGTAGTTGATGGTAGTACTTTAGTATTTCCTTGATCATGTATGGTCAATGATTTGTTAAGGTGAATTTGTTTTTGGAATAAAGTTCACAAATTTATGATTGCCGATCAGGATCAATGCATCGAATTATCCTGCTTTGACACCAAAGTGGTTCTCGTCCTGAATAAGTTCCTGAAGTTTGTGAAAATTTGTGCTTCTGGTTTATCCTGCACACAAAGAAGACTGGAAGTGGATTACTGAGTCTTCCCAAATTTTGAGCCGTTTGTCGTTGCAAATATCTTCAAGCCAAACAAAGCTTGGAGCACGAGCAGTTGCGTTAACGTGTGTCGGCAATATCCTCCCGTTAGGCGTCAGTAACCTGAAACTTCCCTGTTTAATATTGTAAAATTGTAAACGATTGGAGAACCTTTACGCTCCAACATTATTTTTCCCAAAGATTTTCGACTTGCGCACTCAGGATTCGGCTAGTGGGGTTGTTCGAAATTGCTCATTATGGAGATCAAAAGAACGGATAAGCATGAAAAAGATTAGGAAGTTTAACAAGCCAATGAAGAGCTCCCATTCACAAAAGTACCAATCAAACTCCGATGGCGTGCAGGTGGAACACCTTTAATTCTTTCCAAAGTACGACTTACTAAGGTGTAGATTTCTAAAAAGTCCGAATGTAAACTTTGTATTTCTTGGTTCGATTAGCAATACCGATACTGTACGAAAAAGGTACTTGTATGTAACATCTTAATTTTTGTTTAGTTATGCTGCTGAGATTTTACGTTGTGTGAATCTAGATGAGTTGAAAGTATCTGGAATGAAAAGTCATGATTGTCATGTGTTCTTGTAGAGAGTTTTTCCAGTGATGATATGAGGATTGTTTGAAGGAAGACATAGGTGGCGCAGTGACCGAATTATGTTTGTTTTTTCAAGAGTTGTGTTCACGAACGTTGAGGATGTATGTATTGCAGAGGATGTTGGAAGATATTGAGGTTATTTTATGCAAGTTAAAAATAATTTTTCCACTTGCTTTTTTACGGTTATGATGCATTTAACGGTCCACTTACCGCGCGAAGCGATGATTGCTGGATTGGTGCAGTATAAATGAATGTATCCAGTTGTGATTAATGAATGTCTCAAAACGGTCTGTGAAAAATAAGTCGCGTCCCAAAGGGTCGATTGAATAAGGGTATATTGAGAACTAGTGTTTGACATTTTGTTTCTAGTATATTTGAGGGTTAAAACAATGTTTAATCGCAGAGAATAACTACGATTGTGAAGTGAGATGGAGGTACTAGAAAGGTCATTGGATGTGTTCACTCAGAGAATTGGATTGATAAGGGCTGCAAAAGAGCATAACATAGACTGAAAAGAGTTCAAGAAAGCTCGGTAGTATGTGCTAAACAATTTCAAAGGCATCAACAACTACTTAGAGTAAATAAAATAAAATTTCAATTTCTACTGTAATACATAGTCCCCGATTAACTTTATCATTACAGTGAATGCATGGATGAACTTTGCACGCAAGAAATTGGAGACATTTCTCGTATAAGGAACAATTTTCGGATTGGTTATTAGGGCGAGTAACTGTTACTGAGAAAGAAATCTAATTTATCGTCTCTGTTTTTAATGACCTCTAATATATTGTTGTAGGTTCAAAAATTACGTTCTCAAAATCCATGTACATCGGTCGATGAATTGTATTCATTGGCGAGTGGGCCTGATACACAAGTGATACGTTATTCTTACATATGTTGTGAATGGATGTAGATATCATATGGTATAATGGGGAGAAGATAGAGAACTCAAAATAGAGGTATTGTAGTATCGGGATCACATGAGGGAAATCCAATAGAATTTTACGGGAGACTTGTAGACATTTATCTTCTTAGTTCCTGTAGATGTTTCTGAAGTGTTTTTACTGTTATTGTCTTTTTTATCATAACTTGATCGTTTTTTTTTTGTTATGTTACAGCTCATACGGTGAAATGAATTGTGGACATGAATTTCTTTCTATTACTTCTAGACAGCTGTATGACTCCAATCAGTGACGAAGCCAAGAATGCAAATGAAGAGGGGCAAACCCCTAAGGAAAAATGACAATTTTTTTTTCTTATTACGTAACGCAAAAAAAAAAGTCTTAAGAATTAAAATATAAAAAATTAAGGACTAAAAACACTAAAAACGTTGAAATACAAGTACCGTAGTATTTGCTGATACTGAGAGGTGACAATTGGCTCTTACGAGACTGCATCTTCTAAAAACATTGCAAAATAGTTTCGTTCTCAATAGTTTCAAAAATTTCCCTCTCGATGTATACCACCATACAATCATTCATAAATGAAACATTTTCAGGATTTTCACAAATAAACACATAAATGAAACAATTTTAGCATTTTTAGTGGGCCAAGGGGGGCGGGCATGGTAAAAAATAAAATAATTTGGTGTAATTTTTTTTTTGGCTGAGGCAATTGGGGTAGTGGCCCCTATTTAGCCCCCCTTGCCTCCGCCTGTGGCTCCAGTACTCTGATGACTAGGGCTGTTCAAACCTGGTGTAGGTCATAACTGGTACTTACATTGGATAGGCTAATTTTTAAATATTGGCCACCTCTACTACTTTCGTTAAGGGCAATAATCAACACTTAGCGGTGGCGGTTCCCGTTTAACTTGCATTTATATTAGGCCATTTTTTTTATAGCATTTACGCACTTGGTCCAATGTATTTTTTTTTCTTTTTTCTTTTGGTCCATTAAGCACATAAAGTATTTTCTAGTGTTGCATGATGCGAATAGCCAACAAAGGCATAAATTAGGATTTAATTGTTCTAGTGCCCTTAAACAGATACTATTAAACTTAGCACTACATTATGAAAGTATATCATCCACAACAGAATAATGCTTTTTCATTGCTTTTCAAAACTTAAGACTTTTCTTATCAATCCAAAATAAGTCCATGAATAAGTGAAAAGTAAAATATACAATGTTTCTTGCATCTCTCAACCAAATTGATCCAAATTTATCAATTTATGGGACATCCTCATGAAACTTTGATTCTTGTAAAATAAGCAGTCAAGATATTTATCTTTAGGAACATAATATGGAAAGGGAAAAAAAAAAATAAATGGTAACAAAACAAAACTATACAAGAAGAAAAAGCTAAACTTTCATAATTATCATCATGCATTCACTTTGGTTGAGGTCAAAGGGGTCAGGTCGACGTAAAGGGGGAGGGGGTGGGGAAAATTTGCTATTTTAAAAAAAAAAAAATTCTGGTTTACTGGTACCTGGGAACCAGTAAAATCATTGGATTTCTGCAAATGGTAGCCACCGCAACCGAAATCAGTTAGGCCAGGTATCGGGAACCCAATGCCGGTGTCGGTGGAATCAGAATTTTACGGTTTGGTTGAACACCCATACCATTGATTGTAATATTTTTTTAGTACTTGTGCAGGACCATTTCGACCTTGACTACACCCGTCGAAGGACGTGAGGATGGTGAGACTATGATGACGGCACATCAAACACACTGCAATCGGATGCATGCGTATTTCAAAAAAATTTCGAGTAAAGAGGCGGCATTGTTGAAGCCCCACCTTGAAACCATAGAAAACATTGGACGGAGCTATATGTTCTGTTCAGTAGTGAAGCATTTTGTAGTACATTAATTACAAAAACCATTGCTTAAATATTACATTCTTTTTATAAATAATTACTTAAAATATCGCAGAAAAAAAGTGAGCAAAATAAGATAAAATAGATCAAAGTTGATTGAACCATGCTGTTGGTTTACGCTTGTTCCAACGCACACGAGCTTACATGGTAAGTTAATTACCAAATTATAATTTGGGGTAAAGTCATAGTTAGCTTTGTATGTATGGGCAAAAATAAAATTGGTACCCACAATTATCAATTCGGCGATTTGAGACTGTTAACTTTCAAAACTATTCAATCTTCACCCCCCGTCTAAATCGATCATCAAATCAGACGAATTTTCAGCCACATGCATCCTACGTGCTTCTCTTCCATTTGAGATGATCATACTGCCCACACTGATGATGCCCTTCTATTTTTCAATCTCCACCCAAGTGCCATTCCAGACCCAAGTAGTCTCTATGCCGGCTGCCCTGTGATTGCAGGTGACAAATGGTCGGCAACAAAGTCGATTCATGTAGACTCGTTTGACAAGAAGTCGAAATTGAACAGATCTAATGATAGTTGTGAGAGATGGGTTGCCCTTGGAGAATGCACGAAGAACCGAGAGTATATGGTCGGATCTCTAGAGCTTCCAATCTACTGTAGGCGGAATTATAAAGTTTGTTAGAAATCTTACTCTTGGATTCCTCACAGAGCATCCACTATAGGCTTACTTACAGTGGTTTTCTCTTTCTGTTTTTTGGGCTTTAAAGGTGGTTCTTTACTTCCTTAGCAGCAACATTCTCATAGTTCTAACCAGAACTCGCAATTCTCTTCCCTCAAAAATTACTTGCAACATCAAACTCTACTCCTTCTGGAAAGCATGAATCACCACTCAAAAGAGTGACAAAAACTTGAAAATTTAAAGAATTAGAAAGAGTGTAGAAAACTACTGAAGTACTACTTGGAATAGGGTAAGGAAGAGCTAGAGCACGAACTAGTTTAAATGATGAGAAGGAGATATGGTAAGTATGACGGTAGCAAGACAGGGCGCAAGCACAACTCGTTAGCATTTGTGCGGCGAGAGAAGGGACAAGTTAAGGGTCACATAGTGAGAGAAGCACGTGGTTGAAAATTCATCTAATTTAACGATCAATTTAGACGGGGGTGAAGATTGAATAGTTTTGAAAGTTAAGGTTCTTAAATCGCCGAATTGATAATTAGGGGTACAAATTTGATTTTTCCATATATACGGGACTAACTATGACTTTAGGCATTTAATTTTTATTAATATATTCATATTCTTTGAAATTGTTTGTTAATAACTTTATGGTATTTCCATGTAAAAAATCCAGATAGTGGTGAAATCAATCTAGCAAAGTTGTATAAGAATAATTATACAAACAAAAATGATGTTTGGATCTCGAAAGGAGCAAGAGAAATTTATTTAAGTCGCTTTCATATTAATCTAGTTGGAAGATGTCTTATTACAGTTTATCTACTTTAATATTTCTGATAATTATTAAATACTTTCAGGAATAGATGGATGCTTTCCAGTGCAGTGTGAATTTAGAAGGGAAGACTTACACCGAAATTAAAGTATATTCTGAGATATTAGGCAAGAAGTTATATGTTCGAGATTAGGACGGACGGTTAAACCTGCACCTTCATCAACTTTAACTACACAGTTTTTTGATCTACAGCTCTAGCTAGTGAAGGCAAGGGATGAAAGCTGCTAGAGAAAAATACTTGCAAGATTTTACGAAGAAGCAAGCTGAGATAGGGCCACGTTGCAAGACCATCGTGAGGAGCAGCGGGTGATTAGAAGCGCATCGATTGAAGGCAGATGCGATTGGAGCATAAAGATGCATGCAAAAGAGCATAAGGAGTGCATGCAAAAGGAGCAAAAGTGCTTATAAGTAAACTATCAAAGGAGCTGGAACAGCACATGACCACTGTAAAGGAAAGAAAATGAACGACATGTTAAAGCAACTATTGAGCCAGTTTGGGGGCGCCGACATAAGTAGATTTGATATGTTGTATTTCTGCTTTGTGATTGCTACATTATGTACTAGTTACGATGTTATTTTTGATTAATTATGACATTATTATTATTATTGATGTTTATGAAATGTGAGTATTGTATTTTATTGTAATAGTAAGTTTTATATACTATTTCAATTATTAACGTTTTTTTTAAATTGATTCTATTAATACTGTCTTGATTAACAATTATAGAGATCGAACAGTAATTGTAAAAAACATGACCGATCATGAATACCGCCATCTGATAAAAAAAAATAAAATGCCTAAAATAACAATAGATCGATAATATAATTGATTGATCGTCCCGTGTAAGTGATCGAATAGTTAGCAAAAAAGCGTTCCATCGGTATTATAGGCGACCAATTGGTAGTGAATACAACGATCGATTATCCAACTCACCCGATTGATTGTCCCGTGCAAACAATCAAATAAGTGTTCCATCGCTAACATAACTGACTGATCGGTTATGAATACAATGGTCGATCATCCAACTCAATTGATCGATCGATTAGGCAAATATGTCCGATCGTAAAAGCTTCCTCGATTGATCGTGTTCGTTGGAGCGTCCAATCAAAGAAATTAACCGATTGATCCGCAAAATTGAATTGATTGATTGTCACTGTGGACCGTTCGATCATCCTCAAATGTACTATCAATTGTTCTTATTTCTCGATCGATCATTTCAAATCAACGTCCTACCGATTGTGGATCTAACTGATCGATCTCTTTAGTTGAATCATCCTATCGTTACCATTAACTATTGGTCGTGGTTGACTCAAATTTGATTGATTGACAATCTTCTAATCCATCGGAAATTTTGGCGATCAACTGCCACATTTAGTGACGAAACTCAAATTTCCTCATGAAATACATTTGGTGACGAACTTTCGCTGACAAACCTTGTGGCGAAAAAATTTTATCACTAAAAGCTTCAGGGACGAAATTTTGACTTTTAATGAAAAAAATAGTCAATTTTTGTGTAGTGTATATAACATAAAATGTGGCAGTTATTAGTTTTTTGCTAAGTAAATGGGATAAGAGTTATCTTGGCTTAGAAAAAAAAAGTAAATGGGATAAGAGAGATTATACTCAAACAAGAGTAGTTTAGGGTGTGACATTCATAATCCACTTGAAAACCTCCAAAATAATTTCAAGGAGATCACAACTATAAGGTTGGGGGATCCTGAAGTTAGGTCTATCATCAATACAAACTTTTTGCATCATCTGTTCCGATAATTAAATCATGATATGTGACAGATAAAGTATTAAAATGAGTTTTGCAATTTAATGTGCTAACTAGGCATGTATTGTCAATCACTACAGGAATAAAGGCCTATAGCGGCGGCCGTACACCGCCGCTATAGTTCCAAAACCGCTGCTATATCCTATAGCAGCGGTTTTTTAGCGGCGTCGTGACCGCCGCTATATCTCCGTCGGCACAGCCCTATAGCGGCGGTTGTAGACCGCTGGTGTATACGTTGGCTATATAGCGGCGGTCACACAGCGGCGGTCGACCGCCGCTATAGAGCCAACTTTTTGCCGCGGACGATCTGTAGCGGCGGCCAGTGACCGCCGCTACATGTTTTTAGCGGCGGTCTGACATGTGGTTATAGCGGCGGTTAGGTGACCGCCGCTATAACCCTTTACGTTGGTTTCACCTATAGCGGCGGTCAGTGACCGCTGCTATAGGTTTTTTTTTTTTTTTTTTTTTTTTTTATTTTCCTACCATACAAATTTGATTAGATTTGTAATTGATTAATGCAAACAAAGAAAAGTGCAATAAAACAAAATATATTTCATTATAAGGAGGTCTTACAAGTTTTACATCAAACAAAAATAAGTTAATGGTATTTTCTCAGTAGACTAAAAGCTAACAAGTCATGACATTGAAGTACAAATAACTCTAAATTTAATCCTGTCCACCTTCAGCACCATCTGCTCCTCCACTTTCTGCGTCATCGGCATTGTCTGCTATTACAATAATGTAAAATTAACAAACAGTAATGACATGAACAAAGATAAAAGAGCTTATAAATACTTAAAATAAATTAATAACAGTATTCATTTATGTTTGTATCTTACCAACACTTGTTTTCCGACTTGCATGAGATGATCTATGAATTGCTGGTGAAACCTGATTGTTATTGGGAACATCTTGGTATTGACGTTGCTCCTACAACAGTTAAACCATTAATTAACTACGAAATATACATAAATAGAGTCAATAGTAATATTTAAGGATAAGTAAATAAAACTTTTACCCAAGCTTGTGCCATCATTTGTATTGTAGATTTTAGCGATGCTACTTCAGACTCCAACATCTGAACTCTATTTTCCATAAATACGGCTCTCTCGTTACTAGAGGATGTCGGCTGACTGTATCTTACGTTGGTGTTGGTAGGATGAGATGAAGGAGTTGGTCCTAATCCAACGCCGCGAATGCGACCATGTCGTTCTGGACCAATCACTTGTGCATATCGGTCAGATGGTGACCAACCGATGCTGCCATCCACTCTAAATTGGTCAAAGTTTGTGAACTTCCTGAATCGTTCAGTCCAATCTCCTCCATTCGCCTCTGAGAGAGTACAACGTACAATTAAATTTTGAATTAATATTCGCACATTGAAATCAATCTCCAATTGTAATAATGACATACTATTTTCTCTGCTACGTCCGGATTTATTGGAGATCCGTCAGAACGCATATGGACAGTTTTATATAAATCCGCTCGATTGATTGGAACTTGTTTCTCTTTTTCCTGCATCACAAACACGAAATCGTGATGAAATTTTAAATTACAAATAAGAATGACAATGATAAGTACTATACTATTAAAGAAAGTAATGAAAGTACTACATACCAATTCGTGAGCATAACGTGCGAAGCTCTTTGATCCTGCAGTGTGGACCGTCGTTTGGAGCGATCTATTTTGTTTTCCAGCATGACTTCGATGCTACATTAACATCAAGACAGTTAAAATTAATAAGAAGTTATATTCATAAAAATTATAATACGAATAAATAAATGTCATACCCGTCCTGCATCAGAATACCAAAAATCGACTAATTTGCAAAATTGCTCCAAATTAACGTCTGTTGGAGCATTATTTTTCACATACTGAGGCGTAAAGGCCTCATCAAAATATTTGAGCTTTAAACTACACTTGTAATTCCTCCATTTCTCTCCTAAATCTTTGAGGAACCAGCTCTTGACAATATCCCCCAATGGAGGCTCGGGGATTGTAAACCGTTTCTGCAAAATATACCCCAACAGTTAGGTGAGTCAATTATTAAATTCATATAGTTGAATAACAATTGTGACAAATAACCAAAATTATACCGTCATGAGGCTCCAACAGTCCTCTTTTATTGACATTGGGACTTTACGCCAGTCCGCCGCATCTAGGGGGATTTGATTCGCAACACGGGCAACACAGCCAGTGAATTTGTTAAATATTCCCCCTTCATCACCCAATGGCTGCCCATTGCCATTGAATTGTACTGGAATCAATTCGTCTTCCTTCAGATTCCAGACGTCCGTCATCCGCGTGCCGCCACGCACTTTCCGGACTTCAGTATGACCTGCACATTTAGCATGTGAAACTAAATCGAGTAACATATTAAACTTAGATTATCTCTATTGTGGTTATGAACATACCAATTATTTCATTATCGTTCAAAGATTGATCATAGTCGGACGATGGCATCGTAGCCTGTTCTGAAGGATGCGCAGGTGGCTGTGACGGCGTTGCTTCTTGTGATGCCGTTGCTTCTTGCGATGGTGGCACAGGTGGCTGTGATGAAGAAGATATAGTCCTGAATCTCTTCCTCGTCATTGTACCTATACAATGTATTGACATGCATAAAAGTGATTTCAATGTAAAATTGAACAATACAAAACACATTTCCTTAAACAAAACATCAACAAAACGAATATATGGTAAATCTGAGCATGTAAGAAAAAAATATTTCAATCACAAAAACAGAGACATATTTGACATACCATAGGAAATTCCTGAGGTATATCTAGTGTTGTTCCTTCCACCTCATTTCTAAACCACGTCAAATCATCGTGTACATTCTCGATGTTTTGCTCAACGTTGAAATTGTAAGGTTCATTTTCACAGTAGTCATCTATGTCGTCATCATTACCAGCATCAAACACATCTCTTGGTTTGGTCTTGACAACTACTTCCCAATTTGGATGTCTTTCATCTGCTACATAGTATACTTGAGATGCTTGTGGTGCCAAAATGAATGGATCATCGCTTAATCGATCTCCAGTATGCACTAAACGCGAAAAATTAACAAGTTCGAATCCAAACTCATCAACTTTATATCCCCTACCAATAGCTATGTCAACCCAATCACATTTGAATAGTACAAAACATTCTTCATCAAAATAGTTTAACTCAATGATACTTATAATTCGCCCGTAATATGTGGTGCCCCCTTCAACAGTCACACATACTCCACTATTTTGAGTTGTTCTGCCTATTTCATTGTCTTTTGTACGAAATTTCACACCATTATATACATATCGGCTAAATGATCTAGCTTCGGGGTTTGGACCTTTAGCAAGCCATCGAACTCTATTTGGAAGTTGATGCTTCATCATCTCGTCCATATTTTGTACCTATTTTCCTCGAACAACAAGTCAAGATTAAAACTAATTGTAAGTTTCAAAGTAATCAGCCAATACAAAACATTTTAAACATAACACATACATAGTTTCGAAACCAGTCACAAAATTCATCCCTATGCATCTTATCGATGACATAATCTGGTGGTCGACTACTACGATTTCTTGCCTTCAATCGCTCCTTATGCATTCTACACATCGACAATACAATTCTAAAAATTAATTTCACCATATAAAAACTTGAATGAAATAGTTAGAAGTGTAACATCACTTACGTGCGAATTTGAATTAACTCATCGCAATTAAAAAGGATATATCGATGAGCCTGCATGCATGTTTTCATATCAAGACGAACAAATGATATTCCTCCCATAGTATCGTCTACATTTCTTGGTGATCTATTAAAGATCGTTGGGACTGATTCTAAATATCTTGAACAAAATGTTAAGCATTCATCTGCTATATATCCTTCAGCAATAGAGCCTTCAGGTGCGGCCGTGTTGCGCACGTAAGATTTGAAACGGTGCATGCACCTACATCAATAATATTAGACTTTATTAAATACAACACGTGCAAAGAAACGTGATATAACATATCTCTATAATTCATATTACCTTTCAATAGGATACATCCACCGAAGTTGAACCGGTCCACCCATCTTACATTCTGCAACCAGATGTACGACCAAGTGCACCATAACAGTAAAGAATGCAGGCGGAAATATCCTTTCAAGTTGACACAATGTTATAGGGATTTGAGCCTCAAGTCGATCTAAGTCCTCTATCCGTAATGTTTTGGAACAAATTTCTCTAAAGAAACATGCCAATGAGATCAAAGGAGAACAAACCATGCTTGGCAATGATCTTCGTATTGCAATAGGCATCAAATGCTGCATCAAGATGTGACAGTCATGACTCTTCAAACCTATGATATTACGTTGTTGAAGCTTGACACAACGTGATATGTTCGAAGCGAAACCATCCGGAAATTTCGCATTCTTTATCACTTTTAGAAAGCATTCTTTCTCTTCGCGAGTCATTGAGTAGCAAGCACCAGGCAAATGAACCTTTCCTGCATCAGTGATCTTTGGATGGAGATCATGTCTTATTCCCATGCTTTGTAAGTCAAGACGTGCCTTATAGTTATCTTTTGTCTTCCCGTCCACATCTAACAATGTACCAATGATATTGTCCATTACGTTTTTCTCTATATGCATGACATCTAGATTATGGCGTAACATGTTATCCTTCCAATAAGGCAATGTGAAGAAAATACTTTGCTTCTTCCATACACTTGACTCAAAATGTAAAGTACCCTGTAATTCCCTGAAAATGTCATCACCGGTCATAAAATAGGGTGGTGGAGTCATTTCATAAGTACCGTCAAATGATCTTTGATCTCTTCTCCACCTATGATTTAATGGTAAGAACCGTCTATGCCCCATGTAGCAAAATTTTCTACCATTATCCAACCACCGTGACCAAGTCTGATACATACAACATGGACATGCAAGACGTCCCTTTGTACTCCATCCAGAGAGGTCACCATATGCAGGAAAATCGTTAATTGTCCACATCAATGCCGCACGCATCTTAAACATATCTTTCGTAGCAATGTCATAAGTATCTAATCCAACATCCCACAACTCTTTTAACTCTAATATCAATGGTTCTAGATATACATCTATCTTGAAAGAAGGAGATTTCGGTCCAGGAATAAGTAATGACAACATTAAAGATGAACGTTTCATGCACATCCAAGGAGGCAAGTTATATGGTACTAATATCACTGGCCATGTGCTATGACTAGTGCTCATGTTCCCAAAAGGATTAAACCCATCCGCTGCTAACCCAAGCCTAACATTACGAGGATCAGAAGCAAAATCAGCATACTGTGCATCAAATGCCTTCCAAGCTTGACCATCGGCCGGATGCCTTAACAACCCATCATTTGCACGTCCATCGTGATGCCATTTCATATGAGAAGCAGTTTTTGAGGACATGAATAATCTCTGCAAGCGGTGCTTTAAAGGAAACCACCGCAAAACTTTCATCGGTTTTTTCTTGATCTCTTAGATGATCCACCTTCATTCGCTGAGAAAATATTTCCCTCCCCATTGCCCTTCCATTTTGAAGCTCCGCACTTTGAACAAACTTCTAATTTCTCATTCTCATTCCAAAACAACATACAACCGTTTGGACAAACAGGAATCTTTTCATATCCAAGTCCTAACCCTTTCATGTATTTTTTAACTTCATAAGTGTCCTTCGGTAATTTTGCACCCGCAGGGAGCATATCACCCAGTGTTGGAGTAACCACGTAAAAGAGGTATTACTCCATCCTCCCATGCACTTCAAATGATATAACTGTACAACAGCAGTTAACTTACTAAATTTTATGCACCCTTCATACAAAGGTTCGTCTGCATCTTTAAGCATGTCATAAAACTTTGCAGTATGTTCAGTAGGAAGTGGATCTCGTTGTTCTCGTACATTATGGGATTGTGTTTCCGGTACTAATGGAAATACCTCGTGTAATAGTTCATGCATCCCAGATGAGGGTTCACACATTTCATTATCCCCAACAGAAATAGAAGGATGACTAGATGCTGCCCTATCTCGCAATTCACCATGCGCAAACCAATAATCGTAACCCGGAGACATCCCATATTGGACCAAATGATCATGTACCGTACTGATGTTATACCTCTTGTAATTGACGCACTTTACACAAGGGCAACAAATTCTCTCATCACTACCCATACTCTTAGATGCAAAACCCAGAAACTCATTGACTCCCAACACATATTCACTTGTCCCGCGTTTCTTTTTCATCCAACTCTTGTCCATGAGCGACAATAATAACTATATGAAATGCAACAAAAAAGATTATGCATAAGATTTAATGTTTTTCACATTTTATCAAGATTTTTCAATAAAACTAACATAGATTAATAAAACAACACACGTAACGAACATCATATAACAATTACCCCTCCAATCTCCAATAAACTCCACAGAACCAACAACAAATAATAGTTAGCCCTACCCTCCGCCTTCCAACAAAACCCACAAACACCAACATCTCCAATTAACTCCACAGAACCAACAATAAATAAAAGTTAGCCCTACCCTCCGCCTTCCAACAGAATCCACAAACACCAACATTTCCAATAAACTCCACAGAACCAACAACAAATAAAAGTTAGCCCTACCCTCCGCCTTCCAACAGAACCCACAAACACCAGCATCTTCAACAATAGTTAGTTATTCCGTCCACCTTCCAATAAAATCCACAAACTCTAATCTCTAAAAAAAAAAGGAAAAAACAAACAATAGTAATTGACGAAGAGATTCAAAATACCACTGACCTGTGAAAGAGTAATATGTGAATGGCAAGTCACCTAGTGTCCCTCAATCACAGTTACGAAAACCACGGTAGTTGAGACTATTGAGTTCAACTGTGAAAGAAATTTAGAAAATAGATTTTTAATAACGATACCTGGTCCAAAAAAACATAGTAAACACAGCGGACTTTTGGACATCAATAAATTCATACATTCCAATTCACAGGCATTCATACAGCAGCAACCAATGCAGCACAGCAAATATTTCAATTCATATATTTCCAACATTTATATTTTCAGCAATCAATTCAGCAATTCATTCAGGCATTCAGTTCAATTCATACATGATTAATTATATATTTTCAGCAACCAATTCATACAAACCAATGCATATATTTTCAGGAATAAATTCAAATATTTCAATTCATATATTTCCAGCAATGAATTCATACAAAACAAAAATATATTTTCAGCAATCAATTCATACAAACCAATTCATATATTTTCAACAATAAATTCATACATTATAATTCATATATTTCAGCAACCAATTCATACAAACCACATATATTTTCAGGAATAAATTCATACATTCCAATTCATATATTTTCATACATTTTCATATATTTTCAGCAACCATCAGCAACCAATTCATACAAAACAAAAAATATATTTTCAGCAATCAATTCATACAAACCAATTCATATATTTTCAACAATAAATTCATACATTATAATTCATATATTTTCAGCAACCAATTAATACATTGATTTATATATTTTCAGCAACCAATTCATACAAACCTATGCATATATTTTCAGGAATAAATTCAAATATTTCAATTCATATATTTCCACAATGAATTCATACAAAACAAAAAATATATTTTCAGCAATCAATTCATACAAACCAATTCATATATTTCAACAAAATTCATACATTTCTATATTTCAGCAACCAATTCATACAAAAGGGGCAAAATGAAGCCAGCAAACATTCAATTCATATATTTAACCAATTCATATTTTTCAGCAACCAATTCATACATTCCAATTACTATTTCTCATCAAAAAATTCATATATTTTCAACAACCAATTCATATAATAGTATAATACAACAAGTCAACAACAATTCATAAGTCAACACTCCAACAAAACCAATCTCCAATCTCCAACAAAATCAATCTCCAACACAACAAAACCCAATAATCCAATTCATAAGCCCTGACCTCCAATCTCCATATAATTAATTTCATTCATATTTTATAAAATACAAAAATATATATTGAGTCTAAGTCACTGACCTGAACAGCAATGCAAAACCAACACAATTGAATTATTTTGTAAATTTCTAACGGGGAGAGTTGAAATTCACGAAATTAAAAGGGGAGGACATTTGAAGTGCGAATGGGAGGTGGGCGCTGAAATTGGCTGAGGGGCGGTGGGGAGCTGAAACAAGTGGAGGGGCGCGGTGGGGGTGAAACTCGCGCGGGGGGGGGTTGAAGCTCACGGACGGGGCTGGCATGGGGGTGGGCTGAAACCCACGTGGAAAGAGGGCGGCCGGGGGGGTGACACTCACGGAGGGGTCCTGAAAATCGTGGAGGAGGAGGGGGGTGATGAAATTTTCGGAGGGGGCCGGGGAGGGGCAGAATTCACGAGATGGGCGGGGGGAGGTGAAATCGCGTGAGGGGCGCGGGGAGGGCAACGTGTGATTTGGGGGGGTGGGGGCGCTGTTGAAATGCCGAACGGGAGGAGGGAAAATCGCGCAGGGGGGGGAGAAGAAGAGGAAGAAGAAAGGGGGGGGCGCGGGATGGGCAGCTAATTTGCCCTAAACGCGCGTTTCACTAAGCTATAGCGGCGGTCAGTGACCGCCGCTATAGACTTAAGTTGCGTGTGCTATCTATAGCGGCTCACTGACCGCCGCTATATCAACCGCTGCTACTTTGTCTATAGCGGCGGTTTTTGACCCCTATAGAGACCGCCTAGATGTATATTTTTTGTTGCGGTTTTGATAAACCCCGTAATATTAGGCATATAGCGGCGTTTTGGTACCGCCGCTAAATATGACCCGCTGTTAACCTGTTTTTTTGTAGTGATGTTTTTGAGAAATTGATATAAAAGTTGCTTAAAAAATATAGTAACCAGTTAACAAGGAATACATATTTTTAGATAAGTCCATTTAGTAATAAAACACCTCCCTTAAAACGGATGCTATAAAGGAGTAAATCTGAGATAGTTAGAGACATAATTATCTTATGAAAGAAGTAATTATTCTTTAAATAGCTCTTACATTTATTAGAAGGATTCTCCACATAGCTATTAATAGAATCATATCTTTTAATTTTTTAACTGAATTGCATGATGTGATTCTCATAGAGAAAGACACAAATAGAATCCTACGCTCTTTACTAATGCGCATGTTAAACTTCAGGCAATATGCAGGCAAAGAGTTTTTGACAATCCTGGTTCGCCTTTATAAAGAAAGTAAGAAAATAATTTTTCTTATTATACTAATGCACTACTTTTTTGTCGGCCACTAAAGTAGCTATTTGCAAAATTAAGTACTTATTTTTACTTTTATAGTTAGCTCTGAATGGAAAGTAATCTCTAATTTGTCACTTGAATTAGAGGGTCTTATTTAAAGTGAGAGACTCACGATGTGTGGAGCCTAAAACAATCAATATTATAGCTTGTGTAAAGTATCGGACGGTAAAGCATTCAACATTAAATGTCTTTCTCTTTTTAAATTAGACCATCTAATTTAGACAATAAATCTAAGAAAATCCGATAAAGTAACTAATTTCCCAGATACTGCTACAAATTAAAAGGAAGAAATTAAAGTAATAGCCTTTTACAATTATTAGAGATTACAATAAATACGTTTCTTACAATTAATTGTCCAAAATAGCTATTAATTGTAGGGGAACAAAATCGTAAGCAATAAATGCTTTTCTTACTAAGTTATTTGAAAAATTAAGGTATAAATTAATACACTTATGTTCTTTTATACCAACATCTTCATACCTTTTAGTGTCATATAAGTAGTACTCAAGGTTCCTTTCTCCTAAGAAGGTTAAGCTTTTGTAGCATCCTGCCAAGGTAGTAACAAAGAGAGATATCAGAATGGAGATAGTAGATCAATTGAGCGTATGATGTATGTTGTGCAAGATCCAGCTAGGCTCAACCACACGTACGTAGGCAATGATGAATAGGTGAGGTATGGCACTTATGATTCTTGTAACTGAGCAAAAATTTTCTCTCTCTACTGACACGTTCTAAATTTTGATAGGAATTGGTTATTAATTAGTGTCCAGATTTTGACGCATGCAGTAACATTTGGCAAAGAACCAGTACTGAGACCACCTGTAAAAAGACTACGGAAAATTGCTTCCGTCAGCCTTGCGTTCTTTACAAAGACGAAAGCATTTCTCTTCTCCATTCCTTCCAGTATTAATTATGATCCTATTTCCTCACCCAGACACTAATCTCAGAGGCGTACATAGAAATTCTCAATTTTTCACAGTCAGGTTCCTCGATCTAACACTCCATGCATCCTTGGTAAGATGTTTATGCTCTTCTTACACACTATCCCCTGATATATCTCTCATATATTGGTATGCTCTGGCTTCATGGTGAAACTCTTTCACGTCACAATGCTCAGCATCAA
>RXIC02000041.1:0-57503 GCA_003952965.2 Morella rubra
TGTTAGCTTTTCTTTTGGTGTTTGTGATGCACGCTTCCCGTTTACTAGGCTTGCAACAAGTTTATTGCACTTGTCCCTTTTAGTAAACTGCTTATATAAAAAAGGATCTTATTTGAGATATCCTGATAGCAACCTAGAAAAATTATTTGGGATCAAGATAAGCAATTCTCCTTCCGTTCAGTGGCAGATGTTGGAAAGGATAACAAATCAAAAAATCTTATCTTATGTTTTTCCAATACCGAACCGGGAGAACTGTAACCCTTACTTTGCTCAGCTTCTAGAAGCATTTGGTCAAGTTCTTAATACTTTTGTTCCCCCCTTTTGGTCGGAAGCCAGAACAGCAAAAGATAATTAGCTGGATCTCCAGACTGACTGAGTGGATATCCAACAAAAAGAATCTTACAACTATCTCATTGTTCATCATTTATGAAGCACAGAAAGAAAGGTACCTTCAAGAAAAGGGGACCACAATCAGAACATTTAGGAGGCTTATGTGGATATGGTTTAGGAGATGGCTCCCACACGAAAGACCCATCTGGAGATAACACATACATATCCTCCGGCAACATTCTCTCCTTCTGAACACCTATCCATGTTACAGAACACACAAATCATTGTGCTCGTATGATCAATACTGAAAAATTAAAGCACGAATATATATAAATAGTGCACAAAGTTTACCTAATTCACTATAACCAAAGTTCTATAACACAGAAAAATCCACAAGACAAAAAATTGAGCAAACTTCACCATGCCTGAGAATCAACCAGCACCGAACAATGTACTAACACTAACTAAACATAAAAGGAGAAGATATCCCGAAATCAAACTCCTCAGAGTAACACATAAAACAGAATTGGGCATGAACAACACATGCCTAGAGAAATGAAACAAATAGAGTACACAGACACGCGTATAAACGATTATCAAAAAGTATACAAAGACAGCCAGACAATTAAAAAAACACACAATAAAAAAAAATGAGCATAAATGCCGAACACCCATAAATATATAAAACCGATGAGCACATAAACAGCAAGCAGCAACTTGAATAAATATTCCATTTGAAACCAAAGAATCCAGAAGCAACCGTGTGTATTGAGCTTGAACAACATGTTCCCAGGAAAAAAAACAGACAAAAATATGAAAAACAAACAGAATTGAGCTGGAATACGAATTACCCAGAAACCAAAAGAAAAAGATAGACAGATTGAGGAGCAAGCACCTGAGGGGGACATGATGACGAGCTGCTGGGGCTTAGGAATGGAGTCATCGTGGACCTTGATGGTGATGCTGCCACCAGTCCCCGAAACCCACCCAAGATTGTAGAACTGGCGGCAGAGGTCTGAGATCAAGACCTTCGTCTCCTTCACTGCCTTGCTCTCAAGGTATGCCTGTGATGAAATCCCCACCCTCACTCCGTTCACTGCAACAGCTGGCACTGCCGCCATTGGATTCTCTAGAGAGAGAGAGAGAGTGGTATTTCTGACTTGCTCGACGGACAGAGATTGTGCGTGTGGATTTAGCTTTAGATTATAGGCTGTGTTCATCAGCGTCCGTTTCTGAGAGAGAGATGGGCGTCAGCTATTGGGACCGATTTATAAAAGCATATTCGTCGGAGTATGGGTCGCGGGTCCGCGTTCTTTCCACGTGAATGTTCAGGCATATCATGATAAAAATAAATTGATAAAAATGAGAAGGGCTCCTCGTTCCTACCATAAATGAACCCAAAAGCTATTAAAAGAATCCAGAAAACAAATTCCCTTTAAAAATATATTATGAACAAGTTGTGTCCTTATTATTCACATGCATCATAAATCTTTTAATAAAATAATCATAATTTTAGATAAACCACTCTAATTGATTTTTTTTTTTTTTACTCAGCCGCTCAAAATATTTATGACTATGAATTTTGCATGATTGACCACCAGCCTAGAGGGAAAAGAAAAATAGAAACTGATTTTAGCTTTTATCTCGTGCTAAGGGCTTTATATTTGCTATGTGAATTTTGTGATTTATGTAATCGGTCATATCTTAGGGATTAAAGGAGTATTTATTTAGGGTCCAAGAGACTAATGGTACGGATGGTCTGTGTGTTGCCTTAGTTAATGGATTTAATGCAGTCAAAGGGCTTGCTTCACATTTTGAATCATTTTCTGTAAAAAAGAAAAAGAAAAAGTTATTTGCCATGGACACTCTTTTTTTTTTTTTTTCTAAGCATTTGCTATGGACACTCAACACATTGAATTAATGGTAAACATGTATCATGCAGTCAAAAGCTTTGTTTAGTTATTTTTTTATTTTTTTGTCCAACGCCAAAAATCTTCTTAGTTGAAAGAGCAATCACATGGTGCAGTTGTCCTCATCTTAAAAGATGTACACTTCAGGCACATAAAATATATAAAACTGTTTAAGATCTTTTTCAATTTGCTAATTCAATTGAATTTAAAGAGAAAAAGACATCTCATGCATTAAATGTATAGAATTTACACTTGACAATTAATTTGACTAGCATTTAATGTTTTAGGACTTTGTTTATCTCTCTTCAAATTGAATCATCCAATTTAAAATTTTAATTCATAATAAACATGTTAAAATTTTCCAATGAAGTGAAGATTCAACATTTTACCAATAAAATTATAACATTTGAATTGACATTACCGCCCCCCGGGGGGGAGAGAGAGAGAGAGAAATGTCATTAGAGGATATGCGCACTTGAATATGGAGGTCAGAGTTCTTTCTCGGTTAATTTTGTAATGAGTTTTTGAAAATTCAACTGTTATACATATTTATGGTTAGATATATTCTTCTCATATCAACATTTATTACTTTCTTCGAAATTGATTTATCAAGTTTTTTCTAGGAAAAATTACTGAGAAGAGATGCGCACTTGAGGCTAATTTTGTAGTAAATTTTTGAAATTGTAAATAATATTTCTATTAATATTAGATTCCTCTCATATCAGCATTTATTAATATTAGATTCTTCTCATATTAGTTTCATTAATTTATTGCAGATAGCTAAATTATATACCGGACAAAAGTATAAGGGATAAATATAATTTTCAACTATAAATTATTAGGGATTTGACCCATTGCATTATAAACTATAACTTTGGAATATTGTACCTTTTAACTACTAATCTTATACACTTTTCATCTTCTGTCAAATTAGACTAAAATGATGATAATAACCCTAATCATCATTGCATATGTTCATGTCAATTTGGTGGTATTATTGTCAATTTATTAAGTAATTGGTGGCATTATCATCATTTTCAAGTGTAAACAAATTCAATTTTCGTTAAATTTGATGGACGGTGCAAAGTGTTACCAATTGTAGGATGCAATAACTAGAATTTAGATCCGAAAAACATATTCATATAGTTTTCATATTAATTATCAATATAAGGAGACATTTGACTAATTCGTTTATCATATTATTTTCTTTGAACACTCTCTTTTAGCCGGTAGATATGAACAAAAATAATCAAACTCTTGAGAAAAGCTGGCTTAGAAGGTAAAAAAAAAATCTTTGAGAAAGCATAAGAAGGCAAGAGAGAGAAACTTGAGTATCCTCCTGCTTTGATGATTTTGACTAATTTGTTTCTAATTGAAGAAATTTGCAACTTTTCATTTGTTAATACTCACAATATATTTCAACTTTACGTTGCAATTTTCAAATAATATAAATTGAAAGTGGATATAAATAAACAAAAAAAGGGAACAAAATTACAACACAATTGAAAAATTTGTCCTTTGGACCTGCAAAAAAAAAAAAAAAAAAAAGGTCTAAACTACAAGCGTGCTAAGAAGATATTATTATTGCTAATGAAATTAAATAAAATAAGAAGTGGATTTTTTTCATTAATTTTTATTCGAAGGTATTTTTCAAAATACCATTTTCACTTTATTACATTTAAAGTCTTTTCATAAGATGCATATAGGTAATCTTTCATGATTTCGATTGCTTTTAATAACTTGACTATTAAGGACAATGATCATATTCAATTTTTTTAATATAAATTTTATATAATTTTTTCTTTGAGATATTAAAATTTAGACATATTCCATATCCATGATTTTATTTTTTTAATACTATAACTCATAAACCTTTTTTATTTCTTATATCTGTTTTTATTTGAAAAGTATTTAACCACCGTGCAGGAGGACGTTTGGTTACACCCATTGAGACCACCAAGCTACACGCTTGTAATCTTATCCCGGATAAAGAAGCCCTGCATACAGCACCAAACCACAGACTCTATCCTCTCTTTTTCTCGCCTCTCACTACCCGTCGCTTCTATTGCTACGATGTCGAGAGGAACAGGCCGTCTGATTAAGAGCTTGAAGAAGATTGCGGATGTTCAGTACAAGCTCTTCACAGCTCGCTATGGTCAGCAACTTAGCGACGTTCTTGAGCTCCCCATAAAGCTCGTGCTATCTCCTTTCACTCTCGCTTTCGACATTGTCGGCTCTGCGCCTCGTGGCTTCGGCGTCCCAGAGCTCATCTCCAAGCTCTCGTACGCTTCTGTCTTTGTAAGTTGTCGTAATATACAGCTTCTTGATAATTAGTGCCTGGTGTTGGAATGCAAAAATACGGAATTCAGCTGTTGTTCTGGGCGGTGCTTCTCGTATTGGTTTGTAACATTTTACAGTGGCCAATCAAATTTGCATTCATACGGCTGTATGCAGAAATTGACAAATGGCTTCTTCTTTTTTTGGTTGGTTCTTTGTTGCTTCACTTTTTTTGAGCTGCTACACTTTCACGAAATACAATCAAATGTGCATGTGTATATTGGCATGTTATTTCGGGGAATTCAGTTGTTGCTTGGAATGAAATGTGGATAAAGGTTTGCTTCATTATTTGAGTTCTTAAAATTCAGACTTTAATGCAGCGCGAATTTATGTTGGGATGCAAATTCTCCGAGAACTGTGACTGTTTTGCATGCTATTTGTCATGTGAATTGGGTATCTGGTGTTTGTCCATCTCTCAATGAATTTTGTGAATTTTGGCCTTACGAGACAATGAAGTTGGACTGAGTTTTCTTTGATTGCATGGGTCATTTTCATTATGCTCGTAACTTAGTCAATTGGCACTTGGTTGATATTCAAGTGGTCGTATATAGATTTAGATGCTCCATGGGTTGCTTGCAGGCTATTGCTACTCTAGGGACTTATGACATTGCATTGGAGCTGGGAAAGAAAGTGATATGTCAGAGGTACTTGCTATTTTCCCTTAGATCTCACTATACCCTACCTTGCTGTTATCTCTTAGATCTCAATATAGCCCTTGTATATCATTATCAGTTTTCTATTTAAACTTCTTAAATTCCTGCTTTAATGTTATCTCTCTCTCTCTCTCTCGCGTGTGTATGCACAATTTTAGTCTTTTTTTTTTTTCGTATGTTGACCTTCAACAAACTGTTTCCGTTGTTATTCTTTTTCATGCACTCAAAACTACACCTCCTTTTGCACTTTTTGACACCCACCACTTTGGTCATGTTAGCAAAAGCTGCATTTGAATGCTTTTACATCAAAGGTGGACGCAATATTTCCCCCCTGGTCATAATAATCGATGGTATGTGGTCTCATGATGTTTGGAATAAAAAAACACATAGAAGATGGTTGGAGTTCAATAATTATATGGGGGTTCTAAGAATATAAGTTTTCTTAATGATTCTTTTTTGTTGGGGGTTCGGGTTGAACTTTGGAACCTAGTCTTTTGAAATGTATATAGCAGAGCTACACACCCAACAGTACTTTGGGTATGTTGTATGTGACTTAAATTTTGACGCATTCTAACTTAAAAGTGGTCTTCAAGTGCAGAAACTGTCGAACCTGCAATGGGTGGCAGGCATTGCGCTGTACTATGTGCAGAGGATCAGGAAGGGTGCACTACCAAGTGAAGAATTACACTTTGAAAAGGTTACCTCTGTCCAATGAATTTTGATATTGCATTCTAAGTATATAAGCTACAATGTCTCTGTCTCTTTATGAAAATAATCAAAAGGGGGTTGAGCTTGCTTTGCAAAGCTGGATTAGCCAGAAAAGTTCTTTAATGCAGCTGTGTGATGTTTTAACACGCAGTATTGTTGTTGGCTTGTCCATAATATCATGCTTTGATCAAAGTACATCAACTGCAGAGTGTTTTGTCTTGTTGTATAATACATCTGTCCCATGAATCCTTTGGCAGTGGAGAGAAGGCAACCGCTGAATGTATTGCAGATGCCATTACTGACAATCGGGCTGAATTGGTGCACCTTCCATCCACCATGGATCTTCACACGCCTTTGCCATCTAAGGACTGTGCAACTTGTGATGGAACGGTAAGAAATGTGCTCTCAAACAATTGTGCCTTTGTAAGTGATAGTCAGGGAATATTCTTCTGCACGCATATTTTCCAATTTACGGACCTCCCATTGGCATAAACTTGTGACCGTTATCTGATACACAAATTGGTATTGCAGGGTGTAATGAGCTGTCCTGAATGTAAACACAAATTGCAAGTCAGAATCTCTGCAGATGATGTGAGCTGTCCTATGATGTACTTTAGGTTTTGGTTTTGACTGTTATCAATAATTATTTGAGACCAGTAAGCATATGAGATTGCTGCTGCTTTTCCAAGGCTAGAACTTATCAAATTTTGTTTTCTTTTTTCTTTGTACAGGTAGAGTTTGTCTACATATCCAATAAAAGTAACTAGATGTTTGGAGCACATTCAGGACCTTTGGTTTCTCATGCATTTCTCCTCTAACGATTACTATCCAATAAACGTACAAGCATTTTAGTGACAAGTAGTCATGCTTAGAGCCCCATCTGGTTCCAGAAGCCCCCTCAGTATTGCGAGAAATAAAAAGGAAAATCAACTTCCCTTGTCTTAGACCGTCTATCTGGTTGTAGACATGTCCCGTTGTGTCGAAGATTCCAACTCAAGATTGTCTTGTCTGGGCCTGGATTATATATAAGTAAAAAGGAAGGAAAAAGTAGGCTAGATTGTATAGTCAGAACGAAGAAACTGCCGGTAACTCTTGTCTTACGAGACTTCTGTGGGAACTTAGATAGGGGATCCCCATGAATTTCTTCAATATTAATGGCAGGCCATAATTTTCCTGACCCAATCTTAAATTGGAGGCAATAAGAAGTTGGCATTGACAAAGATGTTTTGAATTGTGTAGGAGAGATCCTTTGGTTGTACATCTCTTATTCAGCCATGTTTTTCTTTTCAACTACCGGGAAGGTTAGCTTAGAAAAAAAACTACCAGGGAAGGTTAGCTTAGAAAAAAAACTACCAAGAAGGTCATGACCTCATTTCCTAGACCAAGCGATTCCCAAAAACTCGAGTTTCGACGATAAGTGAGTGTTGGATGAGAAAGCTTGCATGATGCAATCCATTAATTGCTATCCAGTTCTTAAGATCAACTGACTGACTTTCATAACTGATGTATTATTTGATGATCATTCGAATTGCTTTTACATGATTAGAGTCCATTTATGGTTATTTACTGCAAATCATTGACATCTACAATAACTTCAATAGGGGCCTGTTACACATAGGCCCATTGTTAAACTCTTCTATCTTTTATCAGTTATCATTGACTCATTTGATGTGTTAGCAAATTGAAATTGGAGATTTTACACGGAGACAATATGATTATAATTGACGACTTCACGGAAGTGTAAAAGTGAAGTAGGGTCAGTGCTGTGATATTGTATTGGAATGGTAGATTATCCCTTATAAATCTAGGAGTTCATTTTTTTCCATTATTCATGTGGATTCAGGGGGGTTCCCTTTTTGATGCCTTCTAAAAGATGACAGTAATGAGTTCTATTCAATTGCGTGTTCCAAAAGTATGTCAAAAAGCTTCTTTACTTGGACAAGATGCTGGTAGCTCTCAATGCTTGATTGGTATCCACTTAAGTATTTATTACAATAGGGATTTATTATTTAAATTCACCTGTCCCAACCACGAAAGAAAATCACCTGTCCCAGAAGCATGCCAGAGCAGTGCTCGTGACCCATATTTCAGTTTAAGTATCTATATTCGGTTTTCGCTCATCAAAGGGAGTCTCGCCCACGATATAATTAAATTCACCTCTTCCCTTCAGCTTAAGCTTTTGGGAAAAGTGAGGATTAACAAGATTAGGTTTGATGCTGAATTATTGTGGAATTTTGCTCCAAACAGATGTCACTTGCTCGAACAATATCACTTTCTGAGTTTTGAGTATTATTCTAAGCTAGAACTTTAGATTTCACAATACCTTTTAGTTTTTGCTAGCTTTGTCCTTTTGGGTCGATTAAGAAACCTGGTAATCATTGCTAAGGGGTCCTATTTCTATTGTTACATCTATATGTGCTTATTTCATCTGTCAAATTTCAAATGCTTCCATTCATATATTCTTATCTCTTTTCTTGCAGATCATGGAGCCTCCGTGGAAGGCCTATAATGTCTTGAAAAGGATGGACTATCCCTATGAGGCTAGTATCTTCCTCTCCATATAATATGATGATCATATCGTTGGTATGAATGCGAATGAATCAAAATTCCTTGGCTCCATCAGAGATTGATATGCATCATCCATCTAAAATGTGAAAGCACATGAGATAACATCTTAGTTTGATGGTTCTTAAAACTCTGCAGCTCTCTTTTAGAAAGGATCAGTCCAGTCCTTTTAAAGCAGCGTGTCCCCTGACCCGCCTCACCTTTAGGTGAAAACAAGGAGCATAGAAATTAATATAACTATCTTGCATTGTTCTTGTCATGCTAGTGTTAAATAGACGTTTCTAGTGATCCTTGCCACTTTTCTATGGTGCCTAAGGTTTTGTTCAAATCTGCTTTACTAGAGGTCTTTCTGTGGGATTCTGTGCATATGATACAGTTTTCTGTATTCCAGTAACAGTCATGTTGATATTTAGATGAATACTCTTTCTGATGGTTTTTATGAGAGTCATCATGCATATGCGGCGTTTGTGTAAAACTCGGGACTTATAGGAATATGCTTCAATTGTATGATAAATGGGATGCAGATGCTTTCTCAAGAGATTATTAGAGATGGTGCCTCTTAAGACTAATGATGATGAAGTTGTGATCCATTCTCAATGCATATCCTCGATTATGTAGCCTCCATGGAAGGGCTGTAATTGTCTTGTATCTCATTAACAAGTTGCTTCACATAGTAGGATAGAATTGTTGCCAATGTACTTGATATCAACTGAGACATATTCTTAATATGATATTTTCTATTTGTTACTTTGTTTACTGTTTCAGCATATAGTTCACAGCATGAAAGATCCCAGCATTGCTGCATTTTGGTTAATTACCTTGCCTCAGATTGTGGGTGGCTTCAACTATGATGATGATGTCAAGCAGAAAATTTGGTGGCAATACAAGGTTTTGAGTGCATCTCTCTCACTTTCTCTTTTAATCAGGATTTAGATGTAAATCATTTATGCCATCACTATTTCTCAAACATATTTCTTGCTTAAACATTCAATTGTACATTTTATTATACTGTTTGATTCAGAAAGGGATAAGCCATCACTGATAGATATGTGTCTCTCTACAAAATCTCCCCTTCTCAAGTTTGAGCTGAATATGGTAGATACTGAGTTTGTCAACATACTGTAGAGACCTTATCCCAAATATTGTATAGATGAAGTTGTTTTCAATCTTTTATTGCCTTTTACAAGCGTAGTGCAATTTTCATTCCTTTTCGTTGCAGAACCTATCCTGAAGTTGATCATTTCTTTTGACAGTTACAGTGCATATTAAATTGATAGATGAATTATTTAAAGTTAATTCATTAGCAAACACATTATAGCTGCTTAGTCTTCTCTACATTGTGGGGAATTGGTTTGGTTCCAGTTGCTCATGTCTGAACATTTTAAAGCTTACAATTTCGAAGCCTCCTGCAATGATACATAGATGTGAAATGCAATTATTGAAGTTGGAACCTGTCTTTTATGTTCACGTTCTTTCAGATTCTGTAATATATCCAAGAGTTCTGTCTGTCTTCAAAAGGCTTTTATGCTTTCTGCATCTCCCCCGTCCATTTTTCTTCAAGTTTGATTATGCTGGAATATCTTCAGTATTCTGGTGTTCTGGACTTACAGTCAATTTAAACTGGGCTTTTGATATCCTGAGTTCTCCAATTATAAGGTGTTTTGTGTGCAGTTTGATTCTATAATGGTGCTTTTATCATCTTAAAGAGATAGTGTCGTTTACATTCCAAAGAAACTTGTAATGACAAACTATGGTATACAGTTGAGCATTACCCGACTCTGGTACATTTTCTGCCATACCTTCTAAAGTAAAAAGTTATGACCTGTTATTGGCTGATATCTCATTTTAGGTTCACATTTAATATTGGCATTGTTATTACTTAAACTAACTGTTAAGCATGCTTGCTTAAGTGCCTTCTTGTAATCATTCAATTGTTTTTTTGGGTTCAGGAATCCATGCAGTATGATCAGCTACGAGATTTGGTTGACAACCGAAAACCAGGATGGGAGCACTTGCAGGAAGTAAGATAACTTTATTCCAAAATGACGGTTCTACTTAGGGAAACTTATTCAAACAGTCAGAAAGCCAATGTGATTTTTGTAGTTACTTTACCAAGGAGAAAAATATGCAGTTCAATGATAGAATATGCCTGAGGTTATATGTAGGGATCAAATTCCGAACTTTTCTGTTGAGGATACCCATTACCTAATGAAAGCCTTAAAGAGCCTCTTAACACTTACCGGCCTAAATCAAGTAAGATTCAAGAATCTAAAAATTTCAAGAATCTATAACTTCCTTTTTCTAAATCCTGACCCTAAAATCAATGTTCATAATTAGATCCAACTACATGCGTTCGAGAACATGCTAGTATCTCTGTAACTATTTGATTGTCCTTGATATCCCACTCAAATGGTACAGGGAGCTTTTGGTTTGCTGAGCGAGTTACATTTGAGAATCATGTAATTGAAATTTGATATCTATCCATCAGTTGCAGCCCAAAATTATAATGTCATCTTTCGATTAGATTCTTTTCCATGCCTAGATGCTGGCTTCTATATGAGCTCATGCTGTTCCCCCAGCATTAATTTTTGTATAAATTTATTGATATAATTGCACTTATGATTCCCAGGCCTTGATCTCCATGGATCCTGTTCGAGCCAGGGATGATCCTGTTATAGTGAAAAATATCCCCTACTACAAGGCCAAGAAGGCACTGGAGGCAGAAGTCATGAAGCTTGATCCTCCACCAAGGCCATCAAATTGGGGTGTGCGTATTCTCTTTCCTCTTTCTATATCTGCTAACTCTTTCTTTTCAGCATTTGTGTACCCTGCAATCTTATTTCGATTTTCATTTGAAGAAGTGAAAAATATTTTTGTATATTGGTGAGGAAGATCTCTTAATCACTACAATTTGTTGGATAACCGATTGAGGTGATGACTTGTCTTTATACCTGGGGCTGTTTAAGGTGGATAGATGATGGTCTGCTATTATTCATCAGATTTTTCCAAAAGCCTATGAAGAATCTAAAACTTCGAGTTCCTTCCTTTGTAGTCAAATCTGATGAAATGCTTTGGCAATCGCAACCTACCAAATCAAAGGCCTTACAGGTGGTCTAAATTGCTTAGGTCTGTGACGAATCACTCACCTTCTTCTAATGTATCCAATGGTTTCTTCTATCAACTGAATTCAAAGTGATCTGCTGAGCCAGCTATAAGATAATATACAGCTGTATTAATCAGCAGCAAGATGGCAGAAAACCATGGTTTTGACTTCAGAAAAGGGGCTTCCTTAGGGAACTGTTATTTGGTGCTTTAGTAAGGTTCATTTTGACCATCACAACAGCTATCAATGGAAAGACTACATCTATGAATTGTAATATTTCCTCTCATGTGTAATGCATCGTCTATGGCATACAAATGTTCTGTGGTCTGAGAAGGATTGGTGTAGCTCTTCTATTTCCAACAAATATTTGGTTGTCTGGATGGTAGTTAGTGTTTTTGAGGTTTTTATTTATTTCTGCTGGGATGGGTGGGTAATCTCCAGTTTTTGGGGTTATGCCATCCTCTTTCAATGGTCGATATATGAACACCATCGCTCTTGTATTTGGACTACTGAGTTTTTACTCAAACTAGTTGGTAGTTTGTTAACTAGTTATTGAAGTAGGTCAGTATCTAGTAATAAATTTACCTAAGGCTCTTGTAACGCTTTCTGGCAAAGAGTATCTTCTGCTAGAAAATTCAGATATACTGGCTGGCAAAATCTGTCTACAGCATTTTCATAGAATTGATTGAAGTGTGAATGGACATCCTTTGGCTTTGAGAACTTTGATTGTATTGTAATATCCCCTTGTTGTCGCTCTCTCTTTTGGTGGAATTTCTGTTCTTGAATATGAAAACGCAATGGTCACTACTGTTTGTCTGATCTTGCCCCTGTGATGCGTCAAACTGTGGTTTGAATTGCTAAGAACCCTTTTGCTTTCGTTATTTGGTCTGAATTTAATGATATCTTTGTCCTCTTTCTTGTATCTGTATGAACATTCCTTGGTTTCATTAAGTAAAAAATTCGAAGGCAAAGACAGAAGGGCTGATGGCAAGTATTTTCCTTTATGGATCACACACGAGAAATGTAGTTTGAATGGCTTTCAACTAACTGCAGAACTTGGCAGGAGCTGGACCTTCCACTGAATGCATCTTCTTGGAGTGAGCAAGATCTCAAAGATCCAGAGAAATTATATGAGATGACTGTTCTTCTTAATGCCCAAAGAGAAATTGCTGATAAGATCTTGGATGTGACATGGGAAACAAAATGGCGCGAGGAAAAGGTTTGTAAGCCTGATGTTTAGGTGGGCTAGGAAGTGAAATTGATTTGTAATGTCTGACAAGTACTTGAGATGTTGACAACACTTTGATTTTTGAATACAAATAAGTTGCTTGGACATAGGATTCTTTGGTAACCTTTCAGTCATTAAAATTAGAAAGGGAAAAATAGTATGAACTTTATTAATATTGGGTGTTTCATTTTCTTACTACAATGACAAAGAACTCTCCCTATCCCTGTCCCTCTCTCTCACACACACATACCAACATATTCCAAATGTAAAAAAGCACATGCATGTAGTAGATACCAAGTCATCACCTATATCACTCTCTCTCACACATATCCACACACACGCACACATGCATGCGTACATGCTCAAAAACACATGCACGTAATAGCGGGCCAAGTCTTCATCAATATCACCAGCGTAATTTGAACTTCTCCAACTATACCATAGACATACCTTGAACTTTTGGCACTATTTTCCCATGCTAGCTCGAGAGGGTGCTTTGACTTCTTCAAGTAGTCATATTAGGATCAACTCTTCAGTTCTTGGAACGATTATGATGTGGAGGGATAAGTTTATTTTAGGGTTTAATACACTTTTTGCCCACCTACTATTGGAGTTCTAACTTTTTGCAACTCAGGCTACCAATTTCGTTACATTTTGCCTCTCAACTACCAATCATTTACCCTTTGCACTCCGCTTTAATTTGGACGAAAATTGTTATTTTAGTTCAGTGAAATGACTATTTTACCTTCATAATTTTTGTATCATTATATTCTACATTGGGGTAAAGTCTTCATTTCACTGAACAAAAATAGTAACTTCCGTCTAAATTGATGGTGAGGGGTGCAAAGCGTAAATGGTGGGTAGTTGAAAGGCGAAATGTAACAAAATTGGTACCCTAAGTTGCAAAGTGTCAGAACTCCAATAGTTGGGGTGCGAAAAAAATATTTTTTCCTTTATTTTATTTGCAGTAAGGTTTTGGTGTTACTATTCGAAAGATATGCATGTCACACTAGTGCTTTCCTGATTATGCAAACAATAGTCGATTCCCTCTAGGCCTCATGGTTAGAAGTCAGTTGTGAGTGACCAAAAGTTCAGGAATCTGGACACCTTGTGTGTTGGTGACGCTAGTCGAACGATCCACTGAATGGATTCCTTAGGATTCTGGATCTTTCATTCAGCCAAAGGTGTTTCATAATGACTAAACTGAAATTGTTTCCGAGAGAGGAAAAGGGAAGAGGCCAAAAGAAAAAATTAAAAGGCCAATAATTTGAGGAAAATGCATCCATGCTCATTTGCTACATGGGACATCCTGTAACTTGCTTTGTCAACACCGTCCACTGATGATGAATGTTCCAGATAGTGTTGCTATATAGTCGACACTTCCATAGCAGGCGGTTTTTTTTGAAACAGAAGTAGGATATTATTTCCTGATAATATCCATAATTCATCAGATTCTGGGCAATGATCCTTTATGTATTCTGGTTTTCAGTTAAATGAGATGTTGGAGGAGAAGGTGCGACCATACATTCAAAAAATTGACAATAGCGTGCTCTCAAAACCTATTGTCTTACAATCACATACTCAGGAGCAGAAGGTTTGTCCTCTCACCTTTCCTTTTCAGTTATTATTTAATTATTTTCGGTATTGTCTGGAATTGTGTATAGATTGTATTGGAAAGAAAGAAAAAAAAAATATCAGAAAGTGGTTAGTGTAAAATTGAATGTTATCTGCTTTGAAAAAATTGGCCGCTTACAATTGCTTGTAGCATTGCTTGGTGCTCCATTTGGTGTTTCAACAGTGTATGTTGGTCTGGTTCCAATTGTGTACATGCTTAATCAAAGTATGGCTTGCTCCCTGAGGATGATCTGTGTTATTAATGTTCGTGCTTTCAGAACTGGCTTCAATGTTTATCTCTTTCAGAACTGTGTTATCATAAGGCAAAGATTTCACTTGACTTCTAAAATTGGAATCGGTGATGGTTTTGCAAAAGACCATGCATTAAGTGCTGCTAATATCCATGTTATGTGCATGATCCCTCCTTTCCAGCAATGTGTTCCAAGGTTTCGATCGAGGCTTCTTGTTGTATTTGTAGCTCAAACCTGAGAGCTGTGAAGTGGGAATTTTATGGTTTATAGTTTGTCCTTAAATTAGTTGCTTCAGTTACTATTCCCCTACTCGTGGATGCAGCTGTTATACTCTGCATTGTAAAACCCTTGGTATTAGCACCTGTTTGTTATTTAGTGTTTTCTTGTCTCTTTTTTTAGGGTGGTTATGAAGCGGTTTTTTAGATGGTTAGAATCCTGCGTGACTTTCAAAGCTTATTTTGAGGAATTCCAAGTGTTATTTCACCCCTTATTTCGGTTTTTCTTTTTTTTTTTTCCCATTGGAATTTCGGCCATGTTAACCACTTTACTTCCTTGCGAAAATAGCTATATTGTTCTTGGTGTAATTCATTTATCTTTTGAGACTTACGTCGATATGTTGTTGCAGAGGAGGCGACAACGGAGGTGGTGGTTCTTTTGATGGGATCTTAACCATTTTATCAGCATGGCGATGGAAATGTCTGGATGTTTGTTTTGTAATGGTGTATTTTTTTTCCCAAAAGTCTTCCTCTTGGCAGATTGGTTTTTCCTCCCCTGACATTTGCTCACAAGTCCATCTCTACCCTTTTGAGGCCGCTATAAATTCTATTTGATGTAGTACGGCTCTCTCTTCCCCCTTATATAGATAGGGGTGAAACTTTGTTGCAGTAAGCTCTTTAACTTTTTTTTGGCCCCCTTTCTATCTCTCTCTCTTCCCCGGTTCGCTTTGAAAACCATGCTACAGATGATTGAAGAGCTAGCAATTTGAAGATGATCCAAATGGACAAACATATTTCGAGGAATCGTCCAAGATTTTGCTTTTATGGGCAAGCTTGAAGTGCCTCTTAAGTTTGCTTGTCCGATTTACATAAACACCAACGGACTTAAGAGTTCAGTTTTTTTTTTTAGAAAAAAAAAAGTAGTTCAGCTCTTTCTTATACTTTTTTCTAATCTTTTTTGTTTACTTTCAATCTCCAGTAGTTCGGATAATTTCGCCGAATCAGACGCGAGCAAGTCATTACTGATCATGATATCTCGATTCTTCCTTGCAAATGCTGCCCACCTTTCCTTTCTTAAAGAACAAACTTGAATAAAACAAAACAAACAGAGCAAGAGAGAAGAAGATCACGAGGAAATAGAATCTACTGTTATCTTTCACACAAGGAAGCAGTACCCATTAGAGAGAAAAAAAAAACGAGAAGGAAGGATTATGTTGCATTAAATTACGATAAAAACTGAGTTATTCATAGCACTCTATGAACAAACGTTTGATGATTGTTGAGACTAGTCTGTAATTTTCAATAAAAGTACAAAAAAAATCTCAAATTGTATATAGCTTTTTCTTATGCTGTTTTAGACTTCGTTTGTTTTCTGTATTTTATTTTTTGTAAAATATTTTTGATTGTTTTTAAGAGTTTTGTAAAATACGGTTAAATGAAATTTAATTCGGTCAATTGTAAAACACAACTCTACTTTCATAAAAGCGACCTATTTTCTAAAATTAGTAAATCTTCTTTCCCGACCTAACCTCCCTACCAAAAATTAATTCGGCTCAACCCAAATAGGTCGGGTTACATCAAGGTTAGAGTTGGTTTTGAAACATGAATATGAGAAAAATCAAGTTTGGGTTCGAGTTTCTAACATGAATTTTTATTTTTTTTCCCCTTTATGCGCTGGTACAGTTTATCCCTTGTATCTTTAACCCGAAGCCAGAGTTGAAGCATTTAGAGGAACCTCCTCGACAGTTTTATCTTTTTTTTAGGGTGGGTTGTTTCGCCCTGTGTCTCGAGTTCGGGATCTCGAGGTGGTGGAAACCTCACCCTAAACTCAATTTGAACTGCCCTACCCAGTCTCTCACTGGACACTTGATAGTCCCTCTCTCATTCAACTCTCACTCAACAGTTCTCTCCCTCCCTCTCTCACTCTCATAAAGGTTCTTAGTTCTCGCATCTTCTGCCATGATCAGCCCCCTTTCTTATTTTTTGAAATTTTATTTTATTTTTAAAATCAATGTTAAGAATTAAGTTTATTAATCATATAAGATTACGGAAAATACAACATGCATCAAATATTGAAAAATACTTTTAGAAAATATATTTGATGTAACAGTAAAACACTGAAAATTAGAATACGTAATGAAACTACTTTACAAAAGCAAAGTACACGTTAAAACAAACGGAGAGTTGTGTATTTTGTTTTCTAACCATTCTAATTTCTCATTCATTTAGCATTGAAATTCTTCAAGATCCATGTGGACTTTCTTTCCTATATCCTGATTCTTCTTTTTCCCGAATTGAAATTCTCGATCTTGGCCTTCCCCAAGAGCTACGAATTGAATATATATAATAACCTTTCTGCTCAACTTATTCTATGGACGTGTTTACTTATTTCTTTCCGTCGTGTTGCTGAGAGGCCACACAAAATCTTGCAGACTATTTAGTCCTTTCATCAAGTATTAAACTACAAAAGCCATAGGTTCAAGAAAGAAAACTATCGCAATCCCACAAAGGCTGGTACTGTGTATCAAATGGGATCCACAGGAGCTAACTATGCTAAATCTGTGTGCAAACTCAAGGAGAGCAAATTTATAGTTGTACTGGATCAAATTACTCTCTCTGTTAATACTACTATATATTGCTTAGCAAGCTTACTGTTGTTGTCTGACCGTGTCACATGGACTACAAGATTCTATTCGAGGCTTAACTGTCGTCCTTAATGTCATAGAAGACAGGAACAAGTCTCCGTTGTGTTCTCTGAAAAATCTTCTTGTTTCGTTCCTTCCAAATATAAAATGGCCGCAGTGAAGATAACTCTCATAACTCCTGCCATCCAAGCGAGCACTAATTCCCATTTAATTTTAAACTTCTAAGTCATGCCACATCTGTCAAGCAGCAGAATCTAAATCCGATTAGAGAAGGGACGGAGGAAAATAAGTGGTGTGCATCCTCCCTCCCTCCATTTGCACAAAATTGTACAAGTTGTATCATCCCCTGTCCCCTGTCTGCCTGAGATCCAAGAAAGACAGCAGCGGGAGCGCCAAGAATTTCGAGACAAGCAACGGCAGGAAGAGCAGAAGCAGATGTAGAACCACTGGCATTCATTTATCTAATATTTTGGAGTAAAATTCGACACAACACTCTAAAATTTTTAATCTATGTAATCTAAAGTTTACAAACAGCAATAAATTTCAATATATAAAAAGATTCTTAAAATTTTAAAAGTATTTTCCAAAACTTCAATAAATAAATGCCATCCTATGTGACATTTATTGCGACGGTTTTTCCGTCTCAAAAAGTAAATTCTTTCAAGGACGAAATGATTTTTCTGTCCCAAAAATTCTTTTGGAACGGCTGTCAGGACAGACTAAATCCGTCCCAGAATTCCTTATGGGAAGGAAAATGTAAGTCCCAACAAATGAAGTTTGTGGAAGCGTAGAGTTACCATAAACCAAGAAATCTCCTTCGTGCAAGAGGAAAGCGAACTGATTTCGATTGCGGACTTCCCTATAGTTGATATATTGCAATATGATTAGGAAACAATAGCTGTACGTACTGATGATGGTAAAAAGACTTGGATCACCAGATCAACCGACGATCGTCTGACGCCAACGCACAGTAAGCCTAGTCTACGAAGCCTGGCCTCTACAATTAAAAGTTCATCGATCAACGGTGCTCCTTTAGTCATGAACTCTTTTACAGGTTCTTGGATCGGGTTTTTGTGTATTGGCGTCAGGCGATCGTCCGTCATCTGGTGATCCTAAGTCTTTTTGGAATCATCACTTACCATGATCACCGATGTCTCAGGAGTTCTATTATATCTAACATTTGCTTTTCTTCTTGTTCAATTGACCAGATTCAAATTCCTGAAGATCGCACTTAATTACATGCAAAAGAAAGCGAATAAAATGAAGAAAGGGATCCAAAGCAAAGAAAGAAAAAAAAGAAAAAAAAAAAAATTACATATATATATATATATATATATATATATATATATATATATATATATATGCGTGGCAGGTAGAACTGATATGGAATTTGCTGGGTGTTGTCAAGTTTATTTCCACTAATTGAATTGTGTTTGACATCCTCCACAGAATATGAAACGGTACTGATACTTGGATGAAACACACGTCGTACTAATTACAATAGGTACAGTAGCAGTGAAGCTTCCGACACTCTCCAGTTGTGGCGTTGTCCCGTTTAATGCAGTGCCCCGAGCAGGTGAACAAGCACAGTCCTTTCCATGTTTTGCTTTTCTTGCTGTAGCAGTCCTGTTCCGTGAGTGCTATATATCATAGCCAAACATCATCAAATTAGAAAAAGATCGTCACGGTGGACTTGACTGATGAGAGTGCTGAAGAGATCAGAGAGAGAGAGTATATTGTTCGTGATGCTGCATGCGTACGTAAGTGGAAATATATGATGTGACATTTTCGGTAAATTAATTTACGACGAAAAAATTGGAAATAGTCTTATCGATATATATCTCAAATGGCAGTACGTAGTACTTAATTAGGGATAGAAAGAAAGTAAAAAACCATGCACTGACCTATATTGTTAGCAAGGAGGATGAACAAAATCACGATGGTGAATAAGCAATTAAGAGCTGATGATTTAGAAGACTTGATCATCTTTTTCTTAATTTGCTTCTGAAACATGAACTAGCTGTACGAATCAAGGTATAATTTATAGCAAAACTGCAGTCGAGTGTGTCCAATTAGATGGTTGCCAACTTGCTTAAAAGAAATCATCATTACGTCCTTCAAGTAAACATAAAGGTTACGTGCATCTGAATTTTTTTGGCTTTTCTGATACTTCAGTTTCTTCTCTCCGGCCGAATTGATTTTTGATATTCTTTCCCTTTGGCCAGGAGCCATTAATAATTGAACGAATAGAGAACACTTGTTAATTTATGTTGCGCACTTGTTAATTTGTATATATCTTGTGGATATGCTGGGAAGTCACACTAAAAAATTCTGAACTCGGATCCTGCTTTCTCAAGAACCGATTAATTAGAATAACTAGTATTATTCCCTTACTGTGTAACGTATATATAGGCTCCAGTGGGAGGTTCTACAAAATTGGAAAAAGGTATAAAATATGATCAGGAAGATAATTAAATTAAATATTGCCGCTAAAAATTTCGTCAGATCGATCATCATATTTTGCTTTCACCTAAATCTCAATTATTAAAATTGGAAAAAGGTATAAAATATGATCAGGAAGATAATTAAATTAAATATTGCTGCTAAAGTTTTCGTCAGATCGATCATCATATTTTGCTTTCACCTAAATCTCAATTATTAAAAAAAGAAATCGATCGGTCGATGCTGAACAAATTAGATGACAGTGTCTCGCTTTATAACTTAGAATATAGGCTGCAAGCTCAAGTGGGCTGCAATGGATTTGAAAAAACAGAATAGAAAATTCAGCAGGCCGAGATTAAATGAGCATGTGTGTTAATTGAGTGTCAAAATTTTGAAGTGTTGGAACTGGTAAAAAGTGAAGAGAGAGATGATTTGAATGAATTTTTTATATTTATTATAGTGAAATAAGTTATTTATTTATGTATCATTCCTTAAATCTTGAAGTTTTTTTTTTTAAATCACTTTCGGCCGAAAAATGCAACATCTAACTCTTTATTAATCATGTGTCTAGGACATGAGCAAAATCTGTTTTCAAATATATAGTTAAGGCTGACTTCTCATGAGGATACGTAATTAAAAATCACAAAATAAATGCGGAAGTCGAAAATAAATGTTATTATTATTTTTATTTGGCGACCGATCTTTGGGAAAAGCAAAGATTAAAAATCGAGTTAGGATGAGTAAAAAATCAGGCCGGCAGGAGATATTAGAAAACATAAGTTTATAATGGTTTTTTCATTTTTTTACATTAGCTTGCTATAAAGACCTTACTCGTGTTATTCATTTTTTCAAACGCAAATTAAGAAGATGATTAGGAGTACTACATCTAAATCCATCTGCTTATTCGGCATACTAATTTGTTTGTTCATCCAGCTCCTTGCTAATGCAGCTCAGTCAGCATTAATTTGTACTTTATTTACTCTAATTACTGGGATCTAACTTGTATTGCTGATTTGTCATATATATATATGCATGTATCTTAATTTGTGTTAATCACCAGTTGTCCCAAAGGTTTTAGCTTAATTTAGAAATCATGTATCTCAAAAGTTCAGACTGATAATGTAGATATTTGTTTTAGTTGGCATAAAACTTCATGATCAGTTGTTGTGTTAGTATATTCCCAAGATCCAAGACTTTTGAAGCCTTGCATTGTTCCAGCGTGTCAGCAGATCATAAGTATGTTTGGGAGCAATTTTTGACGACTAGAGTTTGATTAGAGTATAACTGGAGTTCATTAACGTGAAGTTGAAGCGTTATTTTTTTTTTTCTGAAAGTTTCGGAAGTTTATCTCCCGAAGTTCACTTGACGTTTGATGAAGTTTCTGTTTTATAACAGAAATAACAGAAGGTTGTTATAACGAATCTAACCACTTGTTTAACGTTCAAGAAGACCAGAGCCCTCGTGAATCTTCCCTTAGAACCTTGAGAATATATATTCCATTCTCCTATTCATTCTTTAATTTTTACCTTGGAAATTTCAGAGACTAAGCTTTACTTTGAGTTATCCCTCAAAGATTCTCTGCTATCTTTCCTAGAGTTTCTCTGTGTGAACTAAAGATGAACCTAAGAGATTATATACCCTCCCTTCAGTTCATTGTTCAGAGATTGATCACTGTGAGATTACCCAAAAGATTTGAAGGATGTTCCGGAGTAGTTGAAAGTCTTGGTGGTGTGGTATGGACGGCCCTGTTCATGAAGCTGTTGATGTGAGGTTCACAGAGAAGACTACTTGCAAAGGACAGAAAGGTGAAGGATCCAATATTGATTGAATGAAAGAGAAGTTGTCTCATTTCCTGCAGTGTGTAGATTCGGATGTTCTGGGTAAGGAGTAAGTGTTGAAGGTTAGCAATGGCTACTATGTAATCCTAATCAATCACTTGTACTCCGAGTTCAATATCAAGTGATACATTTCCCTGGCCATTAGGCCCGTAGAGTTTTTATCGCTTGAAGTTTGTATTCAAGGGATTTTCTCTTTGTAACCACAATCCCGGTGTTCTCTTGGTGTGTTTGTTTTAGTTACTTTCGTCAATTGTTGATTGATTATTAACCTGTCCATAATCTTCTTTGATTAAGAAAGTTTTCTTTGCTATCTTGAAGTTGTGATAAATTGTTTAGATTTATCTCTTCTTGGTGTACCAATTTAATCTGCATAAATCTTAATAGGGATTTATTGTTCTTAAAGTTTCTGATTTGCTTGTGAGAGTGTGTAGTGAATATCTAAGAGTAGAAAAATTTGGAAGAAACTATTCACCTCCTCTAAGTTCGAGTCCTTATATATATTGAGTCTTAAACCTTCTTGTTCAGATAGGATTGAACAACTGATTTTAATCAAATTTATGTTTCATATATATATATACTTTCATTATTCAGTACTATCTGGATTCCATATTGATGCTATATATATATACTTTCATTATTCAGTACTATATGGATTCCATATTGATGCTTTGATCCTATGATAGAACCGATGGAGCAGAAGCAATATTGTAGGCGCAAAAGCCAAACGTGGTCAGGACATGCAGTGCTTGGTTTGGCCATTGCACTGTGATAAACAATGCAAACATTGGGAGCACGCCTCGTATGGAGACTGTTGGAAGCTTGCTTGCTATTGCTTCTACTGTTAGTGCACACGTACGCGCGTCCGCGTGCATGCTTCTTCCAAGTATCGTCGTTTCATCACTTTTGTACACTGCATGTCAAAGATTTTCCCTCTACTCTGCAGGGGAAACTGGAGACCACACATTCAGTCCGTTGTGCTCCTTATGCACACACAGAAACGTGGTATAGGTATGTAGTCAGGAACAAAAAAAAATGTAGAGATCATAAATATTGCAACGCGCCATCTTTTAAGACATACCATTTGCTTTACTATGCTACGTACGTTAATTTTTTAAGAAACATGATAGACAAACCAATTACAAAGATAATAAAAATTGAGGTTCTTATTATTTTCGGTGAAATCAAGGTAATAAGTCTCTTTTTTTAATGTAAAATTCAGTTAGGGTGCACTCCTGGAACATTTTCCACCACAAACTACTATTTTTATTAAATTTCACTCACCAATTAATTATTTTAAATAATTTACACCCTTTATCATTATTGTTTATCAATGTGGACAGAAAATAATGTTTTGACGTGTGAAATAATGATGTTATCCTCACATGCTAAGTGTTTAAAATTGATAGTTGGTAACTAGGTGCAACGTGAAAATAGTAATAGTTTAAAGTATAAAGTATCAGACCACATAGTTAGAAAATATAAAGTACGTGATTAATAAAGAGTTAGATGTTACATTTTCCAGCTGAAAGTGATCTAGAAAAAAAAAAAAGGAGAAAATACACTTTTCACCCACAAACTACCGGAGTAGTGACACATTGCACCCCAAACTACCATCTTTAAGACATTGCACCCTCAAACTACCAATGTTATACATTTTGCACCCTAAACTACCCACTTTGACACATTACACCCTCCAACTACTAATATTAAACACTTTGCACCCTCCATTTGACAATAATACCCTTGAAAATTAATAAATTGACAACAATATCTAAGGGCATTATCGTCATTTTAGTTTGAAAATTTGATAAAGGGTGCAAAGTGTTAAAAATTGGTAGTTAGAGGGTGCAATGTGTCAAAATTGATAGTTTAAGGTGCAAAGTGTAAAATATATAGTAATTCATGGATTGAAAAGTGTATTTTCCCCCAAAAAAAAATTTCAAGAGTTGAGCAATGATACATAAATAAATAACTTATTGCTCAGGTGAGCTCCCCTGTATATTATCAGCATTTTGGTAAGAGATGATCCAAGTCTTCAATCTTGGAATCTTACTTTTATTTATTGTCCTGTGGATTGGTCACTCAAGGAAGATTTTTGGAGTGAGTTGTCTGCCTTGGGAGAATCAATTGAAGGGCCTTGGCTTGTCATGGTTGACTACAATACTGTTCTTCTTCAATCTGAAAAAACAGGAGGCCTTCCAGTGGCTTCTTCTTCGCGTAACCGGTTGTACCAGCTTATTCTTGATCATGGATTGGTTGATCTTGGTTTTGTGGGCCCATGTTTTACCTGGTGCAACGGCAGAAAAGGCAGTCGTCGTATTAAAGAGCGGATTGACAACTGGACCCACCTATTCCCAAAGGCCCTCATTACTCATTTTCCTTGGATCACTTCGGATCATTGTCTGATTTTGTTACAAACAGTGGGTAGCATTTTTTCTAGACCAAAGCCTTTTTCATTTCAAACAATTTTGGTTGAAGGAACAAGGGTGTAAGCTGATTTCAAGACTGCTTGGTCTGCAAGGTTTTCTGGCTCCCATGCTTTTCAGCTTGCTCGTAAGACAACTGCTACAAAACAGGCTCTTCAAAAATGGAACCGCGAGTGTGTTGGGCTCTTCCAGGTTACAATTCCTCAGTTATATGATCAGTTGGCTCATCTGGAACAACAACCCCATTCTGAGGTGGGGGAAGAATCAACAAATGACACCTGTAGTGTTTTCTAATCTGCTCTTCAGCAAGAAGAATTATTTTAGAAATCTAAGTCACGTGCACAGTGGCTTACCTTGACTGATTTGAGCACGCGATTTTTTCATGTTTCGACGATCATTCGGTGTCGTCGCAACGATATTATCTTTTTGAAGGATGCTCCACACTCGGATAGGGCAGCAATTGGTAATCTGTTGGAGACTCATTTTTATAAACTCTATTTTACTACTGATCTGGAGCTTGCTATTATGGTAGAGGAGCTGATTACTCCGATGGTGACTGTTGCTGAAAACGCAGCTTTGTGTGTTATTTCATCTGATGTGGAAATTCATCAGGCTTTGAAAAGCATAGTACTAGCTAAGGCACCTGGGCCAGACGGGATGACCGCTTCTGTTTACCAACAGTTTTGGCCAATTGTAGCTCCGACAGTATGTCGTATGGTAAAAACCTTTTTCTCCTTTGGTTTTCTTTTAAAGCAGCTTAATCACTCTTTTGTTGCTTTGCTACCAAAGAGCACTAATCTGGATGTGGTTGAACATTTTCGGCCTATAAGCTTATGTAATGTAAGCTACAAGGTGATTTTAAAAATCTTAGTTGATCGTTTGAAAATTTCTATTATCCAAGCTCATCTCTACCAATCAATCGGCTTTTGAACTTGGCTGTGTAATTCAAGAAAATTATGTATGTGCTATGGAAATTTTTCATTCCATGAATCGCAAGTCTGGAAAAGGTGGATTGATGGCAGTAAAACTCGATATGGCACAAGCATATGACCGATTAGAATGTAAGTTTATTTTGCCATATGACCGATTAGAATGTAAGTTTATTCTTCATGTTTTGAAGTGTTTCGGGTTCAATAGCCATTGGATTCAATTTATTTCGGAATGCATTACTACCATGACCTATTCTTTGCTTATCAACGGTAGTCCTCACGGATTGATCACTCCTAGTAGAGGATTGCGATGGGGTGATCATTTGTCGCCTTTTCTCTTTATTCTTGCTTTTATGTTATGACCAGACAGTTTCAAAAAGAAATGGGGTACGACACTCTACATGGGATCTCAGCAGCTCTAATGCTCTTCCGATATCTCATCTTGTATTTGCCGATGACTTGATTGTTTTTTGTCGTGCTAATCTTCAAGAAGCTCGAGCTGTTGACGAGATTCTATCCTCCTACTGTCGTTGTTCTGGCCAACTTATTACTCGTTGTAAATCCTCTATTTTGTTCAGTCCCAATTCTCACTCGGAAGTCGTGACAGCTTTATGTAATGAGCTACGGTTGAATGTCATGCTGAAGGACTGTAATATCTCGGTTTACCTATCTTTTGGGGTAGGCACAAAAAGAAGCATTTTGAGGCTTTGCATGAGCGTGTTACTTTCAAGTTGGCTGGGTGGAAGTCAAAAACTTTATTCCCAATCAAGGGAGGACACACTTATTAAATCTGTTACCACGTCTTTACCTCATATTATATGCAATTAGTGCTGATTCTCTTGGTTGGTGTCGAAAAGTGGACAGGAGCCTCAGGATTTTTGGTGGGGATTTCCTACGGGCAAGACTCATAATTATACTCCCAAGGCTTGGAGTTGCATCTGTTAGCCCAAGCAGTTTTGGGGCTTGTATTCGCAGATTGGAGGAAATAAACAGAACTTTCACTCTCAAGTTGGCATGGGGTTTATTTCAGCAACCAAACTCGGTGTGGGCTCAGATGATGAAGACCAAATATTTTCCATCAACCTTAATTCTGGAAGCAGGAGCTAAAGTTGGTGCTTCACTCATCTGGCAAGGCATCAGCCGAGTTCTTGGTTCTCTAAAGGGGAGTGCTTGTATTGTACCTCGTAATGGTTCATCTGTCAGCATTTTTAAAGACCCGTGGATCCTCTCTTTACCTAGTTTCAAACCTGCTAGCTTGGTGACTTCCTCTTCTTTTCGTTGGTTGGTAGAGCTTGCTGATTAGGATTTGGGTGAGTGGAATTTATCTGCATTACATTCTTTGTTCACTGCGGATACTGTTTCTCACATTTTGTCTATGTCTCTGCTTGACCCGTGTCACCAAGATTCTTTTATTTGGCACCCCAACCCTCGAGGCTCTTTCTTTGTGAAGGAAGTTATTCTTCATGCTCAATCGGCTCGTCGGGCCCAGCAATGTTTTTTATCTGAATAGGACTGGACTTTGCTATGGAAACTTCCTCTCCAGGACCGGCTTAGGCTTTTGCTGTGGAAAGTGATGACTGAAGCTCTTCCAGTTCTAGCTCCCATTTATCTTCTTGTTGCTGGAGGTAGTTCGTTGCTTCAGGCTTGTGCTTATTGTGGAACTTATCATGATTCTATCTTGCATATTTTTCATGACTGTTTGGCAACTCGGTATCTCTGGAACTCTTCTGTTCGGCCTTTGAATATTGCTCGTATCCGAGTTTCTTCTCCTGCAGAATGGGTTGGCCTCTTAATCAATGCTGACTCTAGCTTGGGGATACCTCGGTCCTGTTTCAACAAGTTCATTCTCCATGCAGCTTTGCTCTTTGATGTTTTGTGGTTTTCTCTCAATCAAGCCCTTCATGAAGATAAGGAGGTGGTGTATTCGGATCTTAGATCATCACTTGTCCATCGCTTCTCAGATCATCAGTTGGCTTGGTTGGTCCGTTCTTCCCTCTCTCTCTCATTCTTGGTACCCCTAGGATGTGGGCTGGATTAAATCAACTTTGACGTTGCTATACGTCATAATGGATCGTACGTAGCCGTCTCTTGTCGAGACTCCTCTAGTTCCCTCTGTACTGTGTACATGGAACGTATTCACGCTACAGACCCTTTGGTAGGTGAAGCTATGGCTGCTATTCGTGCAGCGGAGATTGCGCTGCAGCATAGTTGGTCTTTGGTTGTTTTTGAATCAGACTATCGCCTCGTGTGTGAAGATATTGAGCAGGATGTTGCTCCTCCTTGTTGGAAGATTGAGGACCTTGTTCTCTCGCTCAGACGTTTATTCAAGGCACAGTCGGCTTGGGCAATTCATTGAGTTCCTCGAAGACTCAATCTTCAAACTCATTTGCTTGCTTGTTGGGCAGTTCACTTCGGCCTGTCTGATTTTAAGGATTCTGCTTGTATTCCTTTTTCTATTCTATTTTGCAACTCTGCCTCTGCTTGGTTTAGTTTTTTATGGAATGTCGGTTTATTGAGAAGAAAAAAAAAACTAACACTTTGTATCCCAAAGAAAAGGTCACGCGATACGCATATGACCACATTTTCCATCCGAAGTCGATGGTGCTTTTATATGGACGGTTCAACGTCTGTAAATTACCCATAGTTTCTGATGGTAGAAAAATATATTTAACTATATACTTATGTTTTATGCCCAGAGAGAGAGAGCAATAGAGGCCAGTTATTTTTCGATGTTCATTTTGCTTGCTATTATGAAATTTCTATAAATGCAGTTTCCTATTTGTTTGTCCGTCACATTGAAAGAGAGAGAATTAGATCCGAAATAGCCATTCTTTTAAAACTTTTGGGGAGTGAAGGTGCAAGTGAAGGGGTTTATATGCAAATGATGAAAAAGTGGTTTTTGATTACATCTGACCCAAGTCAATTTTGCAGGAAATAGCTAATGCACGGCTTTCTCGGGACTCGTACCTCATTTCTCAATTACTGAGGTCAGTATCCATGTTGCCTTTTTTTTTTTTTTTCCTCCGAAAGTCAACATGGTTCCATTATATCAAGGTTGGGAACTCTAGTAAGCTACAGTACCGATATGCAAATTTACTTGCATGCAAATATGGTATTCGAGATAATTTAACAAAATAAAATAAAAATAAAAACTCCTGCCTCAGTTTTATGATTTAAGCTGATAAGAATAATCTAATATTTTAAAAACTTAAGCTAATAAGAATAAAAATATTTTATTATTTTAATTATATTCTCTTATTGTTACTGATCATGTGAAGGCACAGAAGTAACTTTTTTTTGTTTTTTTATTTTTGCCAGAATCAAGCGACTTCATTCATAACTTAAACCAAAACTACAACAGTACCCAAAGCAGGGAAATAAACAGCAGTAAAAACATAGGAAAAAAACAACAGAAGATTGAGCCAGAGGACCTATCAACTCTCGCTCGCTAACAAAAAAACTATCACAGCAAAGAAGGGCTGCAAGATTCTGGTAGTATTAGATTATAAAAATATTGGAGTATTAGAGTTGGTGAAAAAGTGAAGTGAGAGATGATTTGAATGAATTTTTATATTTATTTGAAGTGAAAATAATGATTTAATAAGAAGAAAAAGAATTTTAAGAAATTATTTTATTGAGATAGAAACTTTTAGAATATGGAAATGTTGGAAACCAAACACCATACCTGACACTTGTGGATTCCAGTGGGCAACCAATTCCAAGACTTTTACAGCTAATGATCCGTTGGGAAGCATTTATTGGCAGATATGTCAAAGGAGGTGTTTAAGAAAATTGATGTCAAAGGAGGTGTCCCGTGAATCAACCTTTCCCTAACTCTTGAGGAACCATGAAAGTCTCCAATATCCGTATTTCTAAGTGGCCAATTTATAGGCTATGTTAATTTCTCGGTATTTTTTTTTATATAAAAAATACTTTTAATTTTTAATAAAAAAATTTATTTAATCGTTGGCTGAAAAATAACATAAAAATCCAAAAAAAAAATTTACTGAAAATCCAAAAAAAACCGTGACAAAATCTTGTTTCCAAATATATTTCAAAAACACGAACAGCCAATTCGTTTCCTCCAAAGAGCAACAGATGATGTGAGAATCAAATAAAAAAACGATGGCTTTTTAAGTATAAGGAAATCTCGATCCCAATTCCAATTAGCCTCTTCTCATAATTGATAAAAGAAAAGTCAAGGCCCAGGCCCGAAATAGCAGTAGTAACATAAAAAGATGTTTTCCGTTGGTACTTCTCGTTGGAAGCTTCTAAAATCCCAATCCCAACTACGAAGACAATGGATTATTCTTCCAATATTATATTATATTAAATAAATAAACTGAATCTTCTTCCGTCCTCCATTTCAATTCTTCAACCTCTCCCCATCCAGTCTTCCATAATTATAAAAGAGAAGGCTTCGTCCCTGACCCGTTCTATATTGAGGATCTCTTTCCCAGACTTTCCAAATTGGTATCTCAGCGAATTAAACTCTCGCTGTCTTCAAATCCTGTCTTTCTTTCAGGTATCTCAATCTCAACTAGGTTATGAGATTTTTTAAAAGGAAATGATTTGAGATCGAATCGTCTTCTGATATGCTTTGGAAATTTCGGTTGCTTGGCTGCTTTGATTGATTCTTTTTATCTTTTTTTTACAATAAATTTCTCGAGAAAAACCTGAAATTTCAATTCCTGTTGCGGAGACAATAATTCTGGTCGGTTCAAAGTGATAGAGAGGATCGGGACGTTCGTTCTTTGAAGCAAACCAGGTAAAAATTGGAATCAATCTGTTTTCTGATTCCTGAATGTTGTGGCTCTCTATTCAATACTCGAATATCAATTTTGGCTGCCTATGGCGTTATCGGTATTAGGGGATTGATCTATAATTACATGGTGGATGTTACTGATATTCTGTTTAGGTTTTCGTTTCGTTTTTTCTTTTTTTCGTTGTGTTCTCTGCTTTTCTTTTTTGGAGTGGATCTTGAAAACCAAGGTTCCGTTCCACTACATGTTCCATAATCCATTGGGCAACTCATATGCACATGGCCTTGTTCCAAGTTAAAGTCGTATCATGTCTTTGAGTCCGGCATTGACCATAGAACTCATTGGTGTTAACAAGTTAATTGTCGAAAAGTGTGGTTATCTTATGTGTTCTAGAAATGAAGTTGAGTTTTCCTTTCATCTATGTGCTGTCAACGGTATATTTCTTTCCAACAAGCATGAATTATTAGCATAATGTAAAATTCCAGCAATATGAATACGCAATGGCAAGCTTGGTGAAAAATAAAATTTAACATCAAATATCAACAATATAGGTGGAAATAAATCTTGGTGTCCACTTTCATTCAATAAAGACAGAAGGTGGCCTCTAGTTGGAGGAAAAGGAAACTACTAGAGCATTGGTTACCTGGTTCTAGGCTTTAACTAAGCTAATTAGAGCCGTAGATAATAAATTCTCGAGGGAAAATAATCTGGTCAGAAAAAAGATGCTTTACAGCAAACTGAGTCGAAAGTTTCATCACTCAACATTATAAATATTATGCAGTTACAAGAACATGCAACCAAAAGTCAGATAAGAATTAGTACCGGACATAAATTCAGCACAACTTACAAAACAGAAGACTTAAGAGCTTAACTGCTCTAAACAAGACAAAGTAATTATCTGCCCAGAACTTCCAAAAATATTTGAAATGCCTTTCTTAAATCTGAAACTTTGAACCATAACTAGCTGGGTGGATCTGTCTCCCCTGGTTGCAAGGCTCGACCTCAAGCTGTGTATTAAATAGCTCCCGAAGTTGTGTGGAATGCGGCGATTAACATTGAATGCATATGTGGTCTTGAGATTTCTTAGAAGTTTCAGCTGGTAAGCCTTATCATTGCTCTCCTTTCCTTCCTTAGACATTCCCAAACCCTTGCCTCTCACATCAAAGAAAGCCTTCCTATGGTGTTGATCAGCTACTGTTTCTACTTCAAATTGCTATCTTCAATCTGTGGTCCAGCTTCCTCATGGATGGGCTTGATTTTGTCAGCCATCTCCTTTGCACTCTTGTTCCCCTGACTTGGTTTTGGAGTGGAAGCAGGTCCAAACAAACCACCTCTGATGGACTGCATCTAGTAGTTCGATTTTGAGAGCTGTTGAGTGTAAATACAGCATGTCTTAACACTAAATGCCATTGTTCAATTATTTTTCCCTGCATCATATTTTCATACATTTTGAGCACTGCTGTTGAAGCTTCAGTTTGGCCATCGTGAGCTTCTGAAACATAACTCTATTCCAACTTCCAATCAATCTCCATAAGGTACTTCAGAAATTTGCTCATAGATGGTACAGTCTAAACTTAGGAGTAGGACGTAAAAAGACAGCTGCATGCTCCAAAAGGACTGCTGGAACTAATGTAGATCCGACAGAGAGGAAGATAGAAGAAATAGATTAAAAGACAGAATGAAAGGAGTGTTGTGAGGAGTAATTAGTAGGAATGGAGATACTTGAGTAAAATATGTTCTACATTATTTTTTGGGTGTTTGCAAAAGTAGTGGAACCAATAGAAATGATGTTTGGAAATAGTTATGTTGAATATAATTTTGGAAGTGATGGGATCCACTAAAAATATGTTTGTGAAGAAATATTTTATGAGATGTGAGTTTCTTGCATATAGTGCTAGTAGTTTTGTTTTTGTTTTTGTTTTGTTTTTTGTTTGTTTTTTGTTTTTTGTTTTTTGTTTTTTGTTTTTTGTTTTTGTTTTGTTTATTATATATATTTCCTCTAATTGAAGTCAAGACAAATGATGGGTTTAAAATTTTTTGGGAGGTTCAAAGTGTTTTTTGTGTTTGAATGGCAAAAAATTTAGATGAAACTTGTTAGCCTAACCCTCAATTTGTGCCCATTGAGAATGTGACCCCGTAGGAAACTAACTAGATCTGTGCTTTAAATCTGAAAGGGCTTGTCAATCCGACATGTTCATTGCTAGGTTTGCTCTAATACCATTTGTAATGTCATAATGCTAACAATAATTGTGCCTTGACTCCAAAAGGTAAGTCTTGATTCTACCTAGTAAGAATCCAATCCGGGATTATGCATTTCTCTTTTTTTCTTCTTTATTACTCCATATGGTATTGGGAGATTCCAGATAACAACCTAACTGTCTTTGAGTTTAGTTTCCATCTCCTAATGTGAACATCACCTTGTTCTAGCCAATTAGCTCTGGCCAAATGAACCTGTTTCGCTCATAAAAACTCCATGGGAGAAATGGTTGTGGGTTTGAAGCCCTCTATACTTTACAATGTATAACATTAACCTTGTAGCATTTCCAATATTTGGTTGGTTGCCATTTGTCATTCAACCTTCACTAGATTGCATGCTGATGATTCCTGTGTACTTCGTGGAATTTCTTTTAACTGCATTCAAATATACCAATAGAATTGACCTCTTTGCCGCATCAGGTTAGAACTTTTTTTTTTTCCTGGCATTTTTAGTGTGTTGACTTAGCGAGGTGTAGTGGATCCCATCAATGTTGTGTCCATTCTAGCGGATACATCTTTATAGAAAGGTGCAATCGATTACGCATACTTGGGCCCTACATTGCTTCTATTCCTGGAAGCCCTTGTGTCAATTATTAACGTAGGATTTACGTTATATCCTTGTCTTTGGACCTAAATCTTGCCTACAAGAGTGAGCTCAGGAACTACAGTATGTGGTTTTTGCCTTGCTTGGTGTGGCCTATGTTATGTGTAATTGTATTATCATTTATGTAGCTAGAAAGGCATACTAGATGGCATGGTAAGGAAGGGATTTTAGGAGGGTTGTTCCAAGCATTCATGGAGCCAGAAAGGCTGGGTAGAGAGGAAGGTAAGGAAGTGCTTTTGGGAGGGTGGTTCAGTTGTGCTGAATATTGTTGATTTCCAGTGGGTATTGAAGGTTTTGAGATTCCACTCACAGACTGCAAATAGTGCTTTTCAGATTGCTTATCTCTTGGTTATTAATGGATTTATGGTTCATTTTTCCTTTATTCTGTACGTTTTGGTCTATGTGAATGTTTTTAATCAGAGAAACACTGTAGCGCCCCCCCCCCCACACACACACACACACAAACAATCCCTCATGGGGGTTGGCCCCCTTTTTGGGTGGGGCCTTCCTTGTACACTATCTGCTTACTAAAGATTTATCAACCTTTCTTTTTTCCTGAACTCTGATATATACGTTTTGTGTGCGCGTATAATACTTGGGCATCTTTTCAGAAAGATGGGTCCTGTCTCATCCTTCTGTAACATAAGTTGACCTGCAGAGGTACATCGACAAAATTTAATTGGTTTTGGTAGTAATGCTTTCTTTAAGGATATGTTTTGTTGTTTTCTTCTCGTTGCTCTTGGTGCAAAGTCATTTTCAACACTTGCTTATGAAAGACTAGGAATTTGAGTCATAATCATCATAAAACCGCACCATAGTTGCTTTATGTGGATTTATTTGACATTGCAGCTATGCAGAGCCAGCTTGTGTGTAGTGGGTGTAGGAGCATTCTTCTTTATCCTGGAGGAGCCACTAATGTTTGTTGTGCATTATGCAACACAGTAACTTCAGTCCCTCCTCCTGGTATTTTCTTTGGCATTTCTTCATCAATTTGCAAATTTGAGGCATTTTCCTTGACATGAATGCTTTTCTGACTTTGTATTAACAATGTGAAAGCTTGATTTGTAAGATTCAGTTTTCAGTTGCGTAGTTGCTTCTGTTCATAGTATATGAGATTCACAACTAGAAATTCAGTTTTGGGTTGTGTTGGGTGAGAGGGGGGGGGGGAAGTATTGATGGATGTATCCCAATGTAATACTTTCAATTTAATTTTTGACTTGGGTGAGTGCTGCTGCCTCTACTCCTACAATCACCTTGTCATGTATAGCCATAATTAACCTTGAATGATTTGCGAAATTCAGTTTTGGATTGTGTTGGGTGGGGGGGAATATTGATGGATGTATCCCAATGTAATACTTTCAATTTAATTTTTGACTTGGGTGAGTGCTGCTGCCTCTACTCCTACAATGTTTACCCATAATTAACCTTGTATAGCCATAATTAACCATGAATGATTTGCGGAATATGCTTCCATTTCAAAGAATGGTATCGTCTCTGTGCTATTATTGGAATGATTTTACCTGAAACTTCAAAGTACTTTAATTTGAAAGAAAATGTTTGAAGCAACTAGACTATGCTTCAGTCTCTTAAGTTATGTACTCCCTCGTCCAATTTGAATGTCTTCCTTTCTCTTTTGGGTAATCTTAAGTACATTTCTGGTTTCTCGAAATGGATGTTCTTCTCCAATGGCCTACATTAACTTTATTTTCCTTTTAAAGCACATGATTCTTGCCAAATATGGTGCTGCCTATAGTACAAAGTATGAAACATTAAAAAAGATCATTCTGTTTTGAACTTTTTCAAACTTTTTATTGATACTTGCATAATCTCCAACCAAGAAATTTAATTGTGATTAAGGGATTATAGGATTCTTTTATGAGCGATCAGTTTCACAGCACAAATAAGTGGTGAGGAGATCTCTCTTAAAAATGCCCTAACAATGCATGAAATGGATCTTTATAAAATGGACAGACAGATTTTTCTTATGCTAATATGCTTAATCGAAGATAAGTTGCAATTGTCAAGAAATCTTCTTGTGTGAGATCTAGTTCCATAAGGTTCCCAATCTCACCAGTATAGAACATCAGTGACAAATTTGAAAGCAAATAATTCCCAGTTCACTTTTACGAAATAGGAATAAAGGAGCAAAAGAATGCTCAGGCACTTGATCATCCACCAACAGACAATGATAGAAGTATGCTTCACTCCTTACTAACCTTCCAAGACAATGATAGAAGCCTAGAACACCTCGAAAAATTGCTATGATATGCTTGAAAATACATTCATTCTATATTATCACAAATATAATATTCGTATCTACTCTGTGATGAGACCAATCCACTTTTGCTCCTGTCGTCACTCCTCCTGGGTATTGTAGCATCTGTATTATTGAGACTCAGAGATCTGAGCCACTAATGTCCACCCCTGCCTTTTGTTTCTCTTAATTTGTAGCACGGAATTGTTATTTCACAGGGGACAAGGAAAGATAAGTCAAGTCATCCAAATAACACTAATGACGCTTCTTTCTTAGTTGTTGATATCAGTATCAAATTCAATTAGTTTTGATACTTGAAGATTAAATTCCACAATAGTGTTTTGACATAAACTTGTTAGTCATAGTTGTGCAAAAACACCTTTAGCAAGCCACTGCTTCGCATCAGTGATTACCTAGAGATGGCCTAACAGGTGCTGTCATCCAGATTATAATTTCTTGTCATAGTTGCATATACGGCCTTACTTTTGTGGAGTTTGGCCTGCGGAAAAGAATCGTTGCTCTCTTGCTGGCAGTTTGCATTCACTGATGAGCGAGCACATATTCGTGAATAGCAAGAGCCTGATCAAGTTTCTTAACTTATATATCAATGATTGTTGTGTCCTAGAAAAATGCTATGACAAGCAAAGGCAGCTGATATGGTAGTTTTGTGGAGGACATTAGTGAGTAGTGTGTGGACATGTGCACAGCATTAGCAAATTGGCATTTATGTGAGTAGATACTACAATATGCAAAATAGTTCGGGACCAGAAAAATAGTTGGCTGTATCGGACATGTACATGATATACATATATGGTGGTAGAGTTTTTGGGATTCAACTACTGAGCTTGTATATTATTCTTGCAGGGACAGAAATGTCTCAACTTATATGCGGAGGTTGCAGGACATTACTAATGTATACACGTGGGGCAACAAGTGTGAGATGCTCCTGTTGCCATACAGTGAACCTTGCGACAGGTACCATTCTAATGCTTGAATCGTGTGCTCTGCATTATAAGGATTCTCCATCTTATTTTCCTGCTGTTTTGCGATGAGCACTAGTTATGCCCCGTGCAATGACTATGGGTACTTCTATCAGTAGTTAGGAACAAATGAGAATGTTTTTTTCTGATCATTGTGTGCATGCAATCATCTGCTTCAGTGTGCATCAGTAATCAACTTCAGCAATAAATTCATTCTACCATATTTCATATCTGATAACTTTGCATGAATCTTAGAATAGAAAATAACTATGTGGGAAGAGGCTGCCTTTTGGGGGCATTGATGGCGGTCTGATTTTAGCTTCATGGTTTTCGCACTTGATTCTTTTCACTTGGATATGAGACAAAAGCTGATATGATTTAGAAGTGCAGTAAAGAGAATCTTTCATGATGATTAGGTCTAATTTATTGGTAGCTAAAGGTTGGTAAAACAGCTAAGGTATGGGTTTTAGAAAGTGCAATGAAAACGTTTAGGGGTTTGGGTCACAATAAACTGAATGAAGCAAAATTCGGCGGGCTCTTCTATGGCAGTGAGCAATGCCTGTGACAGTATTTTTTTCCAGTTATCTCTGTGGAAGTTAGGTTTTGATAGATTGGAAGGGGAAAATGGTAGGCTTAGTGGATGTTGTTTGGAGAGGAGTGTTCTTATATGTGGTTGCTCAGAGAAGTAGCAAGAGAGCGGAAAAAAGAAGAGGAGGAAGAGAAGTAGTAACCTGGGAATCACTTGTACGCCTCCTTAGGCATTTGAATCGCATCAACACTATCCAGAAAGCATCTATGACTCAGGCCTAGTGCTTATTGAGGGGTTTTCACAACTTGACCAACTATGACTTAAGCTAGTGCTTGGTGAGGTCTTTCATAAAGCTAGTGCTCTTTCATAACTTGAATTCAAGTCTTAAGTTTATCAAATGTCTGCATATATACTGCTATCCACATGCTGGCCCGCTTTGAAGTAACTATTCGCTAATGCAACTTCTCATGAAGGAAAAACATACATAATGTAACTACCAGCAAGCTAGTTTAACGTAATTTATAATTAAGAGTCAATTGGATTCAAACTAAATTGCTCCCAAGTAGGTTTGCATCATAACATGTGGAATTAAAGGTGGGCCTTGGAAATTGCTTTTTAACACACTTCTATAACGTTATAAAAGGCTGCCACTAGTCTCCATGTAAGTTTCTTTGCTGGAAGTTGTATTTTATTTAGGGTTTTTCTGTGATGTTCTTTGAGGATGTTTGTACTTCCAAAATTTGCTGAATGGACTGTAGTTATGCCCCGTTGCTCGTCTCTTGGGTCAAGTTTTGGAATAGAGTCTTAAGTGTCTAAATTTGGTGTCCCAAGTTAGTGTCTGTCTAGGTTTTGTTAGTCAAATCCATAGGTTTTCCTGTGAGGGTTAGGGACTACTGGTATGTGCCACTTAACAGTGGTGATCAATTACAGTTTTTTTTTTTCTGTGGAAGGCATCCTCACTGCCATTTCTTCTCTACAACAGTGAACTCTTCAGACAGTTTTTAGAACTATCACCTGTTATCTGCCACCAAACAAAAGTGTGGGGCACTTTTCCATTTGCTTCACAGCACATTTGTAAATTTTCACTGTTTCATTAGTTTTTTTCACATTCTTCTTGTATCATTAGCTTCATCAGACAGCATGCATTAATGGTTATTGTTTCCTCTTGTATTTCTTTATAACGTTGTTTGCAGCTCATTCACTGATTTTTCCTGTTTTGCCTTTTGTGACTACTACTTCCTGAAAAAAGTACCAGGCCAGGTTGCCCATGTCAATTGCGCAAACTGCCGAACAACACTCATGTACCGTATGGAGCTCCATCTGTTAATGTGCAGTCTGTCATTATGTTACTAATGTTGGTGTAAGTATAAACTAAAGTATCTTATTTATATGAAAGAAATTGTTATCCAATATTTGATTTTACTTCTTACTTCAGCTGCCAGGATATACTTCTTATATCCTTTCAAACTTTATAAAATATGTGTCAGTTTGGTTCTATGGAGGTTCTGAAAGTGCCATATCATAGTGAACTTCCTACCCCGACTACTTATCTTGTTATACTTTGTTTCAAATAAATATAGTTTTCCTCTTAAACTGCCACCCCTTGTGTAATGTTGACCTCAAACTACCAATTTCATGGCGTATTCTCCCACACTATCATTCTTTGGCTGTGTTCCTCTCTAGAGTCTAAAATGTACAAAATGCTTTTACTTAAAAATAAAAATAAAAGAATAATTTATTAAGTGGGCATTTCAAGCCCAAAGGGGTGCATTTTAGATGGGGTGTAAAAATTTGCGGGGCCAAGCAACAGAATTGATAGTCTAGGGGTGACACTGGGAAATACGTAGTAGTTCAATGAGGATAAGTGTGATTACCTATATTCTTAATGTTTTCTACAAGTGAAGACACATTGATGGACACGTGCTGGGATGATACATTGTATTCTGCATAGTATGAGGGAACAATTATTTGCACCATTTTAACCTCTACTGTGAAGGATTATACCTAAATCTCTCAAACTACCATCTCAGTTGGAATTTGCCCCAAACTGACTCTTGACGACTGACTACCTTAAACTACTTTTTTTCCCCTTACAAAGTGCCTCCTAGGTATAAATCTAACAGTTAGAATGTGTCGCCTGTCCTCCTTTTTCTTTTTTCTTTTTAAACAATTAGATCTTAACTTTAGAGGGCAAACTGCAAAAAGTGCTAATTTAAGAGGGTTGGATTGCCAAAGATGGTAGTGGGAGGACACAATGAAATAGAGTGGTTGTTATAGTGGTGAAGTGTATGTTTACTTCTTTTATTAGTATTGCGTCTCAGATGTTGTGTGTTTCCTTTGTCAGTTCATGGTGAATGCTAGTTTTCTCATTTTTCTCTAATGCGTTATTATACATCTTGCAGATGGGAAACACGAGGGTTCCAATTCCTGTGCACAGACCTAACGGGACGGCCAACTCTGGAGCAACCACTTCAACAGTAAGCTCTATCTCTGTCTCCCTCTCTCTTTTTTGTTTGACCAGGCTAACCATTATTAAGCTTTTGAGGTAGCCAATTTCCCCCCCTGACATGAGACAACATTGATGGTAATAACATATATGGTGCTTAGTAAATCTTTGTTACGCTTTCTTGCATTTCCTGCAGGCAATACCTTCTTCTCAGAGCCAAACTGTTGTTGTCGAGAATCCTATGACGGTTGATGAAAGTGGCAAATTGGTAAGCACTATGCCCTGTTTTTGTTATAAATAAGCTTGCTCTCTCCCTCTCTACTTCGCCCCCCCTCTTTCCCTCTCCAATTCCCAACATCTCCCAACCAAAAAAAAAACCAGTCTTTTCCCCCTTGACTTTTTTGTGAGCAAAATAAATAAACTGCTGATAAGATGCTGAATGACAGGTGAGCAATGTTGTTGTTGGAGTCACGACAGACAAGAAGTAATCCAATGCAATACGGAGAGATACTGCTGTTAGTTTAAATTTGTAAGAAGATCAAATCCATATTAAGCATCTCTGGATGGACCTGGAAATTGTGTGTATATGTGGGGATTGCCGTGATTGACATTAATTAAAGAAAGTACTTCCAATATAAGGCTGCCGAGAATTTGTACGTGTGATAAGAGGATAGGCGGAATGGAAAGGGCTTTGTATTTGTAGTCACGTGTTGAACATTCTTTGTCACATTTAGGTGAGTGAATTGAGGTACATATATCTTCTTCAACGCCAAATGATGCATAAACATGCCATTTTTCGCGGCATTGAGAAGTTCTCGATCTTATTATAATCTTTCACAGACTTGTAATGGGGTGACGTCAAAGCATTGTTTTGTGTTGTTTGATGAAATAGCTTTAATTGAACTACTTAATGCTATGACCATATATTTACCTATGTTCCTTGAAATTGGTAAGTTCTAACACTGAAAGCTTACAGGATTCGTCAATGGATATTGTCAAAAGTTGGTGCTAAAATCTGTTTCCAAGCTTTTGCCACGATTTTGTGTTTGCCATAGGTGACTCTAATCGAGAAGCAAGGGTAGTGATGGTATGGCTCTGAGTAGGTCAACTTTAAGGCACTCGATCTTGTCGTTTGTTGTTTTGGAGAGGAAAAGGATGGTTTTTGTCTTTCTGTCTTTTTTATTCAAATCTTTAGAATGTCAACCGGTAAATTTTATTCCCTAGTGTTGGATTTGCTCTTTGAAGAACGATTAGCGTTGGCAATATTAACAATTCCGAATTTTAAGTTGGAGGCATGGTTTGTCCAACTATTTAACTACTCCATTCATCTAACCCTTCGGTATCTGAGAGCTAAAAAAACCTACTTGGGAGTTTGGAGATCAAAAGTGTTGCAACCCTGTCCTCAATGCAATTGTAACGTTTGTTCTATGAATAAAAGAGTTTATTTTCAGGAAATAATCATATGATAGGCGTAATGAGTGAGCATAGTCAAATGATAGACTGATTTTATGTATTCAATGAGATTAACTTACAGAAGAATCGAAGGCATGTAACAAAATATAAGGAAAATTACTATTTAGTAGAATTAGTAATTAAGAAATTTATAAATTGTTATATAAATCTTTTAATTATGGATAACTATGGATGACCATTAAACCTCTTAATTTTTCACATTTCTTAGTTTCTCTCCATTTATGTACCCTTTTACATTCCATGTATTATTATGATCTTATGCCTATATAAAAGGGTCTTTGAGATGTATTACAAATACACATAGAAATCAATATAAGCATAGTTTCAGAAGAACTATTCCTCTCTCCTCTTATTTATCTTTTTCTATTAAGCTTTTAAAATTGTATTGCTATCTTCTCCTTAGTTTTACACAATTTTCTTGAAGTCCTAAGATTAATTATTACACAATTATTCCTTCTTTAGAAGAAAATAATATTTTATAAAAAAAATATTAATTTGACTAAAGTAAACGTAATTGGATTCATTTTTTTTAAAAAAAAAAATACTTTTGTATGAGTTAAAAAATATTTATTTGACTAAAGTAAAAGTAATTGGATTCATTTTTGTGAGAAATTGCAATGAAAAAATAAAAGTGAGTCCACTGGATTTTTTGAGAGTCCTGAAAAGCACGCACCAAAAGAAATATCCATGGGCAATATCGAATTAGGTGTGGGCGGTTAAGGTTTTCAAGCATGTTCTCGTAAAAGCGTTAATATTATTATTTTTGTCCGAGTAAAGTATCCAGTTTGCCATTAATAGGAATCAACATCGCAGTAAAATACTGTGGGACAAAATTTCTATTTAGAAAGCCTACATGGTTTCCCCCTTGCTGCCCATTTACCCAATCGGTGAGCCAATATAATCTGGTTAATAATAGAAGTGGAAGCTGGTTATAGAACCAGAGAAGATCAAGATGAGCTAAGGACGAAATAGTCAATAGAGCAGCCAGAGGAGATCCAGGAGCTGGGTCTGTAGAGCCTTCCAGAAGAAATAATAAAGCTTGCGGGTCAGCTTTTGTCACATTCCAAAAATAATGGGCCGATTGGGTAAATATTAGAAGTAGTTGGAATGTAGGGCCGGGCCGTGTATAAATAAAGTCTTAACTACAGTCGAGTTCTTTGGAGATTGCCAATTTCGAATGTGCCGTTACAGTCTTTCTTTACAGTTTACTTGAGAAACAAACACCACAACAAGAGAGTTGTTGCAGCCAATCTACTCTGCTTGCGATTCAGTTGATGGATCTATGCTGATTGAATTTCAAATGTCTTCGATCGGCAGAAGATGGCATGGGTCCGGATCCTTGATCAGTCCAAGAGACTCCACAAATTTCAAACTTCTCCCAGAGCTCCTTGCAAGTGTCTTTTGGAGACTGTCAAGCCATTTGGGCCAGTTCCTCTTCCCTCTGTCTTGGGCCTTTAGTCCATTTTACAATAAACTTATGTTAGGCATTATGCCCAACCTTCTGCACGAGTGGTGGTTGTGCATCTTTTTAGACCCCTAATTTCCATATATCATGTAAATAAAACTATGACGGCTAATTAAAAAAAGAAAAAGAATAAAACTTTCACTAACTAGGGGAAAAGAGAGAAAAAGAAAGGAATGAGATCAGAGAGATGTAGGGCTTCATGCAGAAAAGTTGTCAAAGGGATTGAACAATCCTGGTAGGTGAGATTAGAGTCACTGGGAACAGCCATTGGCTGTGCACCAACTTGCCTCTACCACTTTTCAGCATCTTCCAAACAACCAAATCCCTAACCACAAGGGTGGGTTGTAAATTTTCCAAACCACCAACACCAGTGTAAACAAAAATCAGCACTGGATGGTTAGACCACCCAAGGAATTTCAGAGTTGCTAAGTTTTACTTGTTAGACTCGATCTTTTTGATATTGTTGATACATAAATCTCCCCCACAATCTATATTAAGCCATCGCTCTCTTGTATTGATCTCAGTTCTCTCTCTCTCTCACCCCCATAGAAGCACACATACAATGGCTCCGCAAGATGGAAGAAAACCAGAAGTTGGTGATTTCATCTCTACGCCTTCAGCTAAACAGCCAAAGGATTGGGTCCTCTTGCTGCTGAGGCTGCTTGCATTTATGGCGACGGCATCGGCAACTATCGTAATGGCACTCAATAAGGAGACGAAAACTTTGGTGGTCGCCACCATTGGTAACAACCCTGTAAAAGTTACTCTCACTGCCAAGTTTCAGCATACGCCAGCCTTTGTGTGAGTCTTTTTCTACCATATTTGACTCTTCCAAGCAAAAAATAGAGTAGGATTAAGCTTGCCAAGATGTGCCACTGCAAAACAACAATGGATATGTAAGGAATATACTAACGTTGATTTACTTGTACGTCTGTATCGTGCCTTTTTCTCTTGGTTCCTTTCTGTCGATACTGCAGGTTCTTTGTGATAGCTAACGGTATGGCCAGCTTCCATAACTGGTTGATGATAGTGATGGAAATTCATGGGCACAGGATTGATTACAAGGGGCTTCGCCTCGCAGTCATTGCTATTCTAGACATGGTACGTAAAAATATCATATGCAGAGTTTTTGGGAACGCTTCTCGTAATTATGTGGGACAGCACTAACATTATATAAATCCAGCTCGTATATAGTCTTTGTCATCTTTTCTTTTTTATATATTCTACTTTTCTCTCTTCTCCTTTTCCTTTTCTTTTTTCTTAAGAGACGCTAGCTATAATTATAAAAAGAAGAAGCTAAATTATGATAAGAAGATCATATTAAGCCATGGAGATGATTTTATTTATATATCTCGTGCGAAATGTCTCTTCTACAGTACGCTTCTAACAGCCTTGTTTGTCACAAAAAGCTATCATATCTAGAAACTTTGTTTCAAAATTAAACGTAGCACTATAAAAATATACACAAATATTTACAGAAAAAGTATGCAGATTATCGGTACAAAGACAGGAAGTAACCAAAAGAATTTTTAAAGAAATAAATAGCATTTTCCAAGGCCCTTTATGCAATCTAAATACATTTATATTTAATTTCTATGCCTTTAGAAATTAAAGATTTTTCTTTTTTTCCACTGTGTAAACAAATCCTCACCAATATTTTCTACAGTACCCAATTGATTTGAGAGTGCTTACATCGTGAACAAGAAAAGTAAACACATGTAGGCTTCATTTAAATCCTGGAGGCATGCCAACTTTCGCGTAATTAATAAATAATTAGTATATATGTTGGTTTGGGCAGATGACGGTGGTTCTAGCATCCGGTGGGGATGGGGCAGCAACGTTCATGGCAGAGCTAGGGAAGAACGGTAATTCACATGCAAGGTGGAACAAGATCTGTGACAAGTTCGATACCTTCTGCGACCATGGAAGTGGGGCTCTCATCGCTTCCTTCATTGGCCTCGTTATCCTTTTGATAATCAATGTGAAGTCTATTACCAAACTGATTAAGCCTAATCCCGCTGGTAATATTGGATTACTCCCTTAGTATATATATATGATGGATAGATCCAAGCTGATCTCATGTAGCATTTGCGTTGTGTGCTAATTTGCCAGCTCTCTATCTACCTTCCTTAAGCATACGTACAAGGATTGCTCCCTTCCCTCCATAATAAACCATGTCAAGAAGAGACTTCTGAAATCGTATTGTTTCTCAATGATGTTTGACTAATTTCGCTATTCTATTTTCCTTTTATATGCTGTAATCAATACATCGCAGAAGAGAGAAAGAAAATGCGAACGTGTTGATCTTCTTTGTCGCTTTCCGTACGTGAATCCACAAACAGAGAGAAAAGAAACGATGAATTGTATTCAATCGATAAAATGCATGGAGTCACTTAGGAAAAATAAAAATAAAATAAAAATAAAATGAATGGAGTCCGATCGCTCAAAATATATTTACTTCGTTAGAGTTGCGTGATCCTATACCTTCAAAAGCAGTCTTCTGAAGATATATAATAGAAGAAACCTCTAGTCGCTCGTAATAGACAGGAATGTCACTTATACTATTGAACCCTCACTTAAATTTGGTGTAAGAAAGATGCCCTTAAATTTAGATATATTATATTATTTAGATATTATTATGATATTGTAAAAAGTTTGCCAATAATTAATGAATTAAAACAAGTATGATTTTTTAGTTCCTTATTAACTTGACTATTGTTCTAGACGATATAACATTAGAGTTTTAAGAAAAATTCTAAACTTTTGAAGATTTAAGTGGAATCTCAAATTTTTTAATCTTATTAAATATATTTTTAAAATTTGTCCAACTAAAAGTTATTGTCAATTAATATTCCATGTAAAAATATTTGTTTTAAATTATTTATTAGACCAAAAGCCAGTTGAGGGGAATTTTTTTTTTTTAAAAAAAAAATTGGGGGTCAATGCTATTTTTTTTTTTTTTTGTCAAAAATTGTTATATGGACAAAGAGGGGAGGGGGGAATTTCTTCCAAATCTTGCGGGGCTGGCCCCCTCCCTCCGCCCCTGGTTTAGGTTGCACAGAAAAAAATAGTAATGTAATTTGAGGGCGTAAATTTTATTTTCCTTTTCACGGACCCTTCTCTATTTATTTACATTAGAATTCGAAAACTCTCCTTAACTTTTAAATTTGTTTTAATTAGGGAATCAAATTTCTATAAACTTGTTTTCTTTTTCTCTGCTAAATTTCACGACAAATATTTTGAATGGAAGTTTAATAAGGATCGAAGACTTTTAGATTTCTAGAAATATTCTACCATATAAATATTTCCAAATTGAATGCTTAGATTTTACCAAATCCGTCTTTACTATATTGCACTTCATCTTAAAAGTAAAGAAAAACAATAATGCTAAATATTATGTTCACAATAAATATTTTCAATTTCTAAATAATAATTGTGATTGGAGATATGTCATGAGCCGAATTAAAAGGAAATATATAAGTTGACTCTACAAGATTATTAACACGAAGAAGATTATGAAATATCTGATACTAAATTTTAGGTAATGTGGGTACTACATGATTTAATGATGTTTTATTTATCTCTTTTTAATTATATTATACAATTTAAGTAGAGAATAGTAAAAAGATTCAAATTCAATCTTAAGGGTAAAATCTTAATAAACGGTTTACATTTAGCCATAATATTAAAGAGTTAGATTAGTAGCTCAAATCGAATTAGTCAAGGCATTATTATAATTTAATCTGGATTATTTATGTAATTCATTAATGTAATCAATTTATTAAAAATTATTAGGATCTTACCATTACAACTTAATCGGACCTATTACATATGATCTTAATTTTAAATGGGATAAGTAATGCCTAGAAAAAAAAAATGGGATTCGTAACGTGTTGAAGAGACTTTTACGCTACTCGATGACGTTTTCTTGTTCAAGGGGACTTCGTGAATATTATCACAACGATAACGGAGAATCTTTTTAATAAATATATTTATTGCGTAAAAATTTTGAGGCCAGTCTTCCTACGTACGTCGACGGAACGATGATGAATCGGCAACGTGATCATAGGCGAGTAATAAAAATAAAGAATTAATAATTATTATATATATATAATATTTGTCTCATTGAGCGAAAGGGTGCCGTACAAACAACTTGTGCTGTACTTATCCTCCAATACCGACAACCGACGGGACACGTAAAGAAAACAACAAAAGTGGGGGAGTTGTGTCAGTCCGATAACTCCCGCTTTTACCCGGACGACTCCAGAGAGTACACAGTTTTTGTTATGTTTATGTTGTGGCTGCGGTTGGTTGGATTCATATTCACCGCGTTCCGTTAAATTCTGCGTGCGCTTTTTCTCGTTTCAAGTGTTTTGTTTGGGTTGTCGTTGTTGACCTCTCTCTGGCACTCTCTCTCTCTCTCTCTTCCATCACACGTTTATTTACCTCACAATTCACATCTCCGTCTTAATTTTTTTTTTCCCTATTTGATTCAGATCCAACTTCTTCGTTTTAGGAGCCTTATCCCACTGTATTCAGGTTTTCTGCCTATTTTAACCGCCAATGAGAATCAAAGCTTTATATATAAAACCCACCAAAGTAAACATATAAAAAGGACGGGGGGAGAGAGAGAGAGAGAGGATTTAAGTTCACTTTACACGTCTCACAATTTCGAATCTCGGCCGTTCCTAAGGTTGTTTCTGATTTCTTATTGAATTGTTCTTTTTAAAAAAAAAAAAAAAAAATTTCATTGTTGGCTCTTTGGAAACTGTCACTTTGGCTTCACCTGCTTTCATTCCTGTTACGGTCCACTAAATAATTTCATTTTCTTCTGGAGTTTATTTCTTTTTCCTAATAGGTTTGTTTACTTAGTCAATTCATGTTCTTTTATTAGAAAATAAGATTAGGTCCAATTCCCCCCTTCCTTTTAGGGTTGCAGAATTTAGTCTTTTCCAAATTACAGGAAACATGGGTTCCAATTGTAAAACTCTTTGTATGCTTTTATGAAGATTGTTTTGCTTGTGTGATTTTTCCTGGGTTAAATTCGCTGTGATCCAGAAAGGATAAACAAACTATTTCTGGGGACTGCTTTGGAGCCCTGGGATTTGGTATACATTTAATAACCTTTTTTTTTCTGTCTGAAATGTCAAATTTTGTGGGTTTTAAGTTTCTTGTTTGTAGGCTATTAGATATTTGAAATTGTTTCGGATTAGTGCCTCTGCAATGATTTGTTACGTTATTTAGAAGGGTTTATTTTGCAGGTACAGGTTGGTAAATTAGGGTTCACAAATTTGTTGCCAATGGAACAGTTCAAATTGGCGGCAGAATCTCGTACCGAAGAGGTTAGAAATTGTAGCCGTTTATCCATCTTTTGTTAATCTCTCTTAGTTGACCCATAACACATTGCAAAACGATCCGTGTCTTGATCCATCATGAAATTCAACGGGTGGCATCTTCAGAAGCAGATGGTGTTTGGCTGCAATGTGTGTTGCTCAGAGAGCTGCATACAGCAGTGGAATTGTGGGTCTTGAGAAGTATAATAATCCACTCGTTCACAAAATGTTTATAGATCGCTGGTGGTAGACTGACTTCCTCCCATAGTTTGTATGTTCTATGACCATGAAAGTTCTGTCAAGGAGAGGGTGAGGATGCAGGGTTCTCCTACATTATCTAAACTGTCCTGGGTCGTAATAGGCATGCCTCATACAAACCAATTTATATACTAGGAAAGGAATTTGATGAGGGCATAGAAACTTTTAGTTCAAAATGTGATTAGTTTTAATAGAAGAGTTACCCGTCAAATATAGTTTTTTGCATCACACTTCTTCTGAAATATTTTTTTTTCTTTTTTTATAGTTTTGGGATTTAGCAATTGTATTGTCTGTTAAACCTGCACAGTTGATAATTCCCATGTATTGGGATTGGATCCATTCTTAGTTTTTCACCTTCAAACAATGTGTGGAAGATGGTAAGGGAAAATTGTATATTCATTTCAGTGGAAGACACCATGTTTAGGAAAACTAATATGGTCAGGTCTATGATTTAGTGAAATTATAGGCATATGTGATGTTAGATTATAGTTCTTGAGAAGCTAAGACAAGTATCAACCATCACAGTTGAAAAGCTATGTAATTGGATTTTTGTTCGTATCTGCATTCAGAAAAGGCACCTGATTGAATAAGCAGCAAGAAGGCTGCCATATGGTGCTGTGAATGATTTGCAATTTTTTTTTTTTCTGTTGGTCGCATGAGTTTGGATCAATCAATTCTTTTATACTACTACCACCAGTTTTAAATTACATTCTACTCAGACTCTGGCCAGCTTTTCCATCTTTTATACATGTCGTTTATGTGGTTCCGCCATTTTTTATTGTTGACATCAATTCCTTTGATTAATTATTCCACTACCTGCTTTTACTTGTGCACTTAAAGCATTAGGTGATAGAGAAGCTATAAAACACAATTGCATTTGTCGTCCATCTCAGTATGTTTTCTTGAACTTAATTACCTATGTATTTGGTGTTCTTATAATAGAGGTTTTTCAGGATCAATCTTCCACACATCCCCCAAAGAGTGCCAACACCTTTGACACTGCAGTGACTGGCTGTCCTCGAAGTCCAAAGGTAAAGAAGATTATCAATGTTGAGCCCATTTGGTGTGGTGGCAATTGTTGGACCCTGAAGAACTCCTAAAAAATGTCCCAGGCGTGGAGTCATTGTATTAGCTTCTTAGCTCAGTCATTGTAACTTTGGTGCTAGAAAAATATATCATAGAAGTAGTGTTCTGGTGTACAATGAGATATTAGCTGTCATCTTCCTTGGGATTGGAAAGAAAATCCTCGATTTATGGAAATAAGCCATTTTTGGAAGATCTTTAGCTAAATTATATATGGTTGATAGGATTCAAAAACTCGAATTTTTCTTCAAATCTTGATTAGCCTTATTCAAAGATTGAAAATTGTAGACCCGATCACCTTTTTCCAGCATGATTAATCTGAAATGCTTTCTAAAGCTGAGTGGCTTTTGCAATTACAGTGGGTTATTTAAATGTCCCTTGGCTTTCTCCTGCTGCTCCACAATGCTTCCACAAGTGAGATTTTCTTTGGTATGTTGCAGATATCAGCTAGATGGGATCCAGCTGAAGCATGCAGACCTATCATTGATGAAGCACCTGTATTTTATCCAACTATTGAGGTATTCTCCTGTATAGAAATAGAGATTTGATGTCATTTTGTTATTCTTTTTAATGCTAGAACTCCATCATTGTCTTGTCTTTGGTGGTAGAATTACTTTATTCATCTGCATGTGATTCTGCTTCTGTTAGGAGTTTGAAGATACGCTGGGTTACATAGCAAAAATATGCCCAAAGGCAGAATCATATGGCATATGTCGGATTGTTCCTCCATCTTCATGGATTCCACCCTGCCCTCTTAAAAAGGAAGATATATGGGAACGTGTTAAGTTTTCTACACGTATTCAGCAAGTTGATTTGCTTCAAAATAGGGAACCCATGAGGAAGAAAAGCAGAGGCCGGAAGCGAAAACGAAGAAAGCACTCAAGAATGGGAACAAGCAGGAGGCGTACAAATTTCTGCTTCAGAAGCTAATTTTGTTACTGAGAATGATGAGAAGTTCGGATTTCATTCAGGATCCAACTTCACACTTGCAGATTTTCAGAGATACGCTGATTCTTTCATAGAGTGCTACTTTGGGACAAAGGACTCTGAAGTGGACTCCAACACTGGTGAAGTTGAACAGAACAAAAGAAGGAACCTCTCTGTGGAGGATATTGAAGGTGAATACTGGCGGATAGTAGAACAACCAACTGATGAGGTGAGGTATGGAATTTGTTCTTATGACTTTGTGACTTATAGATTTCATATTTGTGCGCCTAATGGTGCAAAAGCTGTATGTTTGATTCCATGCTGCAGGTTACTATGGAGCTGACTTGGAAACAGACGCATTTGGAAGTGGTTTCCCAAGTTGTCTTCCATAGATGCCAAAAATGAATCAGATGTGTATGCAATGTCGGGCTGGAATCTCAATAACTTACACGACTGCCCAGTTCTGTACTATGTTTTGAAGGAAGCGATATCTCAGGAGTTCTAGTGCCATGGCTCTATGTTGGGATGTGCTTTTCTTCTGTTGGGTAGGTCAACAGAGCCAAACATGAATCAATTAGTTGAATCTAAACTATTGATGGACACTGAAAGCTTTAGCATGAATACTTACTGTACTATTTGAATTGTTAAGAGTGAAGAGATTATACTGTGCATTTCATAAGTCCTACATCTTGGTAAGGTGCTGAACCTTGTTTTTAGTGACCTTCTCACTAGAATTTGTGTGAAAAAACACTTATTCTTTGACTATTGCAGAAAGAATATTTTACCATATATAAGGTTCATCATTGTTTCAAAGTCTGAACCCAGTTCAGCACCAGCTATTGTGTTGTAGATCCAACTATACCAACAAGAAAATCACATTCCTTTTGCAAATTTTCAGGTGCAAACTTGGGATAAATTATTATTAAACATCTCAATATATGAAGCTGTTAATCCCTTTCGTAAAAGTTAATTGGTGACTGCTGATTGGTATACTTACAAAGAATATATCTCCTGTTTTTTAGGAAGTCCTGGGAAAAAGTCAATATTTTTGTTTAATCCTATGTACAATTGTCACATTGGTAAATACTTTCGGTTGTTAGGGTTCACAACAGACACCTGTGTTCAGCCAAACATCTGATCAATATTATTCTATTTAATGGCCCATACAACCTGCAAACTTGAGTCCTACTTTGCATTACTTCTCATCCGAATTTAATCTTGCTTCTTTCTTGTGATTTGGAACAGCATGTTGAGGACCATCACCTCTATTCACTGAACTATTTACACTGGGGTGATCCTAAGGTGTGGTATGGAGTTCCTGGAACCCATGCTTCCAGTTTAGAAAATGCAATGAGAAAGAATTTGCCTGATCTATTCGAGGAACAGCCTGATTTACTGAATGAACTGGTAAGAGAATATCTTTGCACTAGTAGATAAAAAGTTAATAGCAGTTTGTTTCCTAGTTTCACATAAAGTTGATGCTTCGCAGTGTATACTTCAAATAATGTAGAAAGGTGAAGACCTTTTGTAAGTGGAGACACCTCTTTGTTTAACCAATATGGTCTATACTAATAAAAGTAGGGATAAGAGCCCCTAGAATCTATATGTCGGGCAACTAATGCGGAGCTTGATTAAAAATTTTCTGTAATAGTAACTCCTGTATTGAATTTATTTTGTCTGCTCTGAATTCCTTTATTTTCCTCTTCTTTTCTGGAACTTTTTGTCATTTGACTGACCTTCAACAATTATTTGAGTCAGTTTGAAGCATTTCCCTATCACACAGCTATCCTGTTCTCAATGAGGGTTTCCACTCGTATTTGCCTCAACTTTGCTTATAACTTTCAGGACTGTTTCAGGCTTTAAACTGTTATTTTTGTCTTGGGACAGGTCACTCAGCTATCTCCTTCTGTTCTAAAATCTGAGGGTGTACCTGTATATAGAGTTGTCCAGCATTCTGGCGAATTTGTTCTTACCTTTCCGAGGGCATACCACTCTGGATTTAATTGTGGCTTCAACTGTGCGGAGGCAGTGAATGTGGCACCTGTAGATTGGTTAGTGCATGGCCAGAATGCTGTGGAACTTTATAGCGAGCAGCGTCGAAAGACATCAATTTCCCATGACAAATTGTTATTAGGTGCTGCTCTGGAAGCTGTACAGGCCCTTGGGGAGTTATCCATTCTGGGGAAGGAAACTCCAAGAAATTTAAGATGGAAAGATCTCTGTGGGATTGATGGAGTACTTACCAATGCAGTGAAGGTGAATTACTGCTCTCTCTCGCTTTCCACCATACCACGATGATCAACTTCCACAAGTTCCTTTTGGATTTAGAAAACTAATTACCTTCCTATCTCTCGCTTTCCATTCAAATAAATCTTCACAGGTTTATGCACAATTTAGAGAACTGACTCTTTTTCCCTTTTTTTGTGTGTAAATCATAATGACTATTGACAGACAAGGGTACAGATGGAAAAGGAAAGACTAGATTGTCTTCCAATTGGTTTGAAGCTGAAAAAAATGGAAAAGGACTTTGATGTGGAAAAAGAGAGAGAATGTTTAATTTGCTTCTATGACTTATACCTATCTGCTGCCAGCTGCAAGTGCTCCCCTGATCAATTTTCATGTCTTAAACATGCAAGCCAGTTTTGCTCTTGTGAAATAGACAATAGGTTTGTTCTTCTGCGCTACAGTATGACTGAATTAAATAAACTGGTTGACATATTGGAAGGACAAGTGGATGCAGCTAACGTATGGGAATCAGATGATTTGGGATTTGTTTCCACAAACAAGGTTGTTAGTGTATCTAAGCTTGATGTTGAAAGTGATACATATGGAAGAAACTCTCATGGTCAAAGGGAGAGGTCCTTTTTTCTTTTGGAAAATAGGGAGAAGTTGAACATAAATGTCCCTTGCATGGGACCACCATCATGTAGTCACGTTTCTTCAGAAGTTATCCAGTCAGAGTCCCAGCATGGATCATTTAGTTTAGGCACATCGCATATGAGCATTGATAGTCATAATAGTGTAGTAAATGATGAAACTACATTCATGAACACTGAAGGTAAGGTGGGGCAAGATTGCTGTATTGATTTGAATCTCAACATTATCTGCGATGAAGATGAAAGTGGGTTGCTAGTTATATCTGATTGCTTTAATAGCAAGTCTTGCAGAGAGGAGGAGAAGACATGTACGACAGATTGTAAACAAGAAATCATTTATATTTCAGATACTACGAGCAAACCAGATATAATGCAACATGAAAGCGACTGTAATTTATCAGTTTCACCAGTCCTTGTAAATAAAGATGACCCTTTGTGTTCGAGAGATGTTCAGCATTCTTGTTCAATCAGCGGTAACAAGTTGTTTGGGGTTGATATTTTGTCTTTGCGTTCACATTCTAAAGTGCCATCATACAGCTTGTTGGAAAGAGAACCGATGGATACCCCAGATGTAAAGATATTCAATGGTAGCTATCCAATGAAAAAGTGGGATCCTTGTATAGAGACTATAAAGATTGGGACTGTCATGTTTGGAAGGCTTTGGTGCAGTAAACAGGCCATATTTCCTAAAGGTATTCCGAAGACACATATTGCATAGCATAAAATAAACCTTTATTTTCTTTATTATAAAATTAATACTTTTAAAGGAGGACTCTGTTGCTTTGTTCTCAATTTCAGTTAACTTGTGCAGGATATACAAGCCGTGTTATGTTTTTTAGTGTGCTCACTCCGACAAAAATTTCTAGTTACATATCAGAAGTCCTTGATGCTGGCTTTCTTGGGCCGCTGTTTAAGGTGGATCTTTTCTCCTTTTTATTCTGTTTTTCAATATGTTAGGTCAGTTTAGTGGGGTGTTTTACTACAGCTGTGACTCAACATGGGAGTATTCATCTGTTTGTGGAGATGCGTATTGTTGGCATTTTACGTGGAAATCATAGTCCCTCCCTCTTAGACTCTTCTCTCAGTGCATGATGCATGATTTTATTGGGTTTGTGTTTATGAATCAGAGCTTCCATCATCAGCTCAAGATAGCTGCTTGAAACGATTTTAGAGCTTTCTTTGGGCCTAGATGACTAATGGGCAGTTCTGTCGGTGCACCACTCAGCTGCATGGCTGTGCTACTATTACAGTAGTTCTGTTGTAGTTGGTTTGCCTTGTATCTTTCAGCCAAAAAAATCCCAAATTGTACTGTGGTCTCTTCTTCCCATAATTAGGTAGATCACCATGAAATCAAGTTTGAGAAGAAAATCTGATAACTTTGGAAGTTAGCCCCTCGAAAAAAGAAAGGTGAACCTGTACTATTAAGATGATCACAAATCTAAATTTGGAAGACATGTTTTTCTGCAATAATTTAGATGTTAGATGTTGATAATATATTTTTTTCTATCCTGTATACATTCACTTATGAATCACTTAGGTCACATTTTACTGCAGCACAATTATAAACGAGTGGATTAAACTCTGTTACATACACAATTAATGTTTTAATTTACTGTTATTTCTCTTCTATCATTATATGCTTTAGCTCACACTCTTAAATGAAATTCCAGGTTACTTTAGAAGACTTTCCAAGTGAGAATTTCACTAATGTCTCACCAGAGAAGTGTTGGGAAATGGTGCTTCAGCGACTACGTGAGAGACTTGTAGGACAGAGCAACCTAGGAGAACGAGGACAGCTCCCTTTGCAGCCTTTGCAAAGTATTAATGGGCTTCAAATGTTTGGGTTTCTCTCTCCGCACATTATTCAGGTAAAGCACTTTCATCCATCCTTAACTGCTTTTATTTTGGGTTCTGTATAATCTCTGGGCCTGACACCAATATTCTAGGAAATGGGATTACATTTCTATTTTTCACAAAGGCTAAGGGGATTTATTTTGCAAATTATTTTGACTAGATATTCTTCTCCATCGCACAAGCTTGCCTTCTTGCGGGTTAGTTGGACTAGAAATACAGCGTTGGAATTTTTAAACAGTACATTATCAAACTTCCTTTTCAGGATTCTGTTCCCAAAGATGCCTGAAATTGGTAATGATGGAGTAACAGCAATGCTTTTGTTGTACTGATTTTCCTCTCAAAAAATAGATTTCAGCACAAGCTTAATTCTTTCCTCCCCCCTCCTATATTTGGGTTCTTAATTTCTGTTTTAAGCACCTCTTGTTTTAGGCTTGTTTGCAAGTGACTCTTGCAAGCATGAATGTCTGGCTTTCGGAGTTAATTAAATTTGCAAATCTATGCTCCCTCTGATATTATTACGCATTGATTTGTCTGTCTAAAATGTGCAGAGGCTTGCAGACATTGATCTCTATTGATTTCCATCTTTCTGTGCCATGCATCTGATACAGTATACATATGAATTATGTATTCTTTTTCTACTTTATATTGCTCTCAGGCGATAGAGGCTCTCGATCCCAATCATCAATGTGTGGAGTACTGGAATCACAGATGCCTAGTGCCTCCATCTTTGGATACAACTAGTGCGGAAATACATACTCATCTGACAGAGTTGCTCTATAGGAGACACAAAGGAAAAGATTTTGATATGAATTTGACAAAGCAGGACTAGGATAATCCATTTGAAGGATAGAGGTCAAAATTTAATTGACGAAGAGGAGCTGGTAGCGCTACGAGGACTGTTAAAGAAGGCAAGTCCGGAAGAGTTAAAGAATAACGCGTAGGATATTTTGCAGCCGAGTCAACAAAGTACTGAATGGATTGATTGACAGAGAAGATCCAGAAATTCTTTAGATAAAATAACAAAAGGAGATAGGTCCAACCATTCTTTTTCAGTCAAGGTAGCTTGATATTTCATTCAGTCATATAGGCCCTATTCTTTTAAAGATCCATAAAAGGGGAAGAGAAAACCCATGGGTGTGATTTGTGCATAAATCGATGCAACCAATCCACTCACGGCCTTGATGTATAAGGCTTCTTGTACATAAGGAAAATACACATCGATTTCATTTGTACTCTTAAGTATGTCGAAGAGCTTTAGGTTTACTTGTTTTATTGTTTTCTTACTGCCATATTATAATCCAGATTTATGTATAGTAAAAGTGCATTTTAGACTCAAAATCAACCGAGGATATTTAGAAGTTGATCACCTTTCTGAATGAGGGATGAGGATTTCTACAATTTGCTGCCGAATCGTACGGTGTAATTTGGAAAGAAATAGATACAATAGGTAAACACAAATGATGTAAGGTCTACTTATTATGTCTGTCTCTCTCTCTAAATTGCATCATGCAGCAAATTGCAGAGGAACTTGGTCCTTGCATGAGTATCCAGTAGGGATTTGGAAGTGACAAAATCCATAACTCCTACCTTAATTCGAATTTTGTTAATCTTCAACTACTAAGCTTGTTGTCTTTTAAGTTATCGACGTCATTTTTTTTGTTTCTTGGGTTTTAGGGTTTTTGAGAAAAGTCTGTTATTTGAATTTGTGATGGCCAATTAATTCACAACATCCCTTTTATATAGGAGTTGATAAAACTCAAAGAAAGCAATATTGGACATTGGATCTCTCAAGTATCTTAAATCTTAGCTATAGGATTAACAAAAAAAAAAAATTATTTTCCACTTTCACCCCATAAGTTATTTATAATTGTATTTAGGGTTAATTGCTATAGGGTCCTATGGTATCACCTTTTAACAAAATAGTCTTTGGGATAAGACTTTTTACAAAATAGTCCCTGAGGTCACATACTTGGACAAAATCTAGTCCCTCCATCCCATTGGCGTCAAACAACTAACGACAGTTGCTGATGTGGCAAAAAACGCCACATCAGCAACCAATGAGACACTGAGGCATGTAAAAAAAAAGAAGCTCAGCAACCACATGTCAAATGTGCTCCATGCGTGCAGCCAAATAAGCGCCAGATAAGCCATTTAAAAAAAAAAAAAAAAACTAAAGACTAACAAGAGATGATGTTGTGCAGCCAAATTAGCATTTTAAAAAAAAACACACCACCCTAACACTCTAATGGCGTCGTGACATTTATCTCTCCCCTTCGTCTTCTCATGGTGACTAGGGCTAGAAACAATTTGGGGACAACATCACTATCGGGATTGACTGCATAAAACTGGACTGAAGGTAGTTTTGGAGAGTTGAAGACAAAACTACCTCTGTTTTGTATGTTGGTGTTGTTGTTCCAAGTGAACATTCTCTAGTAATTGGGGTCAAATCCCATTGGAGCCGTGCTTGCGAAAAGGGTCTGGTCGTTTGGAGCTATATGATCCTGGAAAAAGTGGAGGCCAAGATCTTGAGTGGAGTTGGAGGTTTTTGAAATTATATCTGGTGGGTAACTCTGGAAATTGATAGAGGAAGTTAGGACTGTGTATTGTAGAGTTGGGTATTGCTTTGAATGCTGCTACCCCCCAGCGTCCATTCTCCTTTCTTTTTACTTCCCTTGTTTTCTTTTCCTTCTAATGCTTTGGGTTACTATTGTCAATTCGTTGCATTAATGAAATGTGGGTTTCTCTATGCTGATTAGTTGTTCTGTCTGTGTATTGGCTCTCTGCTAACGTCATTTTCTGCGAAGCCTGCATTTGGGTCTTGTTGTTTTGTTGTCACACCACTGGCAGTACCCATTGGATGCCATGGTGGTAGCTCAGCCAGATTGTCAATGGCAGACTTGGCCTTCTCGATGAGCTAGCCTTAAACATCATAGATGGCACGACGGGGAGGAAGGGGAGAAGGAGATAAATGGCACGACATCATTAGAGAGTTAGAATTTTTTCTAAAATGCTAATTTGGTTGCTGAGTTGGTTTTTTTGACATGCGTCAGTGTCTCATTGGTTGCTGACGTGGCCTTTTAGGCCACGTCAGCAACTGCCGTTAAAAGGCCACGTCAGCAACTGCCGTTAGTTGTTTGACGCCAATGGGTAAGCAAGGGACCATATCTTATTTGAGTATGTGACCTCAGGGACTATTTGTAGAAAGGCT
>RXIC02000041.1:57602-137194 GCA_003952965.2 Morella rubra
AAAAAAAAAAAAAAAGGGCATTTTGAGGCTTTGCAGGAGCATGTTACTTCCAAGTTGGCTGAGTGGAAGTCAAAAACTTTATCCCCATCAGGGAGGACGACACTTATTAAATCTGTTGCCACGTCTTTACCTCAGTATTATATGCAATTAGTGTTGCTTCCTCTTGGTTGGTGTCGAAAAGTGGATAGGAGCCTCAAGGATTTTTGGTGGGGATTTCCTACGGGCAAGACTCATAATTATACTCCCAAGGCTTGGAGTTGCATCTGTCAGCCTAAGCAGTTTAGAGGGCTTAGTATTCGCAGATTGGAGGAAATAAACAGAGCTTTCACTCTCAAGTTGGCATGGGGTTTATTTCAGCAACCAAACTCGGTGTGGGCTCAGATGATGAAGACCAAATATTTTCCATCAACCTTAATTCTGGAAGCAGGAGCTAAAGTTGGTGCTTCACTCATCTGGCAAGGCATCAGCCGAGTTCTTGGTTCTCTAAAGGGGAGTGCTTGTATTGTACCTCGTAATGGTTCATCTGTCAGCATTTTTAAAGACCCGTGGATCCTCTCTTTACCTAGTTTCAAACCTGCTAGCTTGGTGACTTCCTCTTCTTTTCGTTGGTTGGTAGAGCTTGCTGATTAGGATTTGGGTGAGTGGAATTTATCTGCATTACATTCTTTGTTCACTGCGGATACTGTTTCTCACATTTTGTCTATGTCTCTGCTTGACCCGTGTCACCAAGATTCTTTTATTTGGCACCCCAACCCTCGAGGCTCTTTCTTTGTGAAGGAAGTTATTCTTCATGCTCAATCGGCTCGTCGGGCCCAGCAATGTTTTTTTTATCTGAATAGGACTGGACTTTGCTATGGAAACTTCCTCTCTAGGACCGGCTTAGGCTTTTGCTGTGGAAAGTGATGACTGAAGCTCTTCCAGTTCTAGCTCCCATTTATCTTCTTGTTGCTGGAGGTAGTTCGTTGCTTCAGGCTTGTGCTTATTGTGGAACTTATCATGATTCTATCTTGCATATTTTTCATGACTGTTTGGCAACTCGGTATCTCTGGAACTCTTCTGTTCGGCCTTTGAATATTGCTCGTATCCGAGTTTCTTCTCCTGCAGAATGGGTTGGCCTCTTAATCAATGCTGACTCTAGCTTGGGGATACCTCGGTCCTATCTCAACAAGTTCATTCTCCATGCAGCTTTGCTCTTTGATGTTTTGTGGTTTTCTCTCAATCAAGCCCTTCATGAAGATAAGGAGGTGGTGTATTCGGATCTCAGATCATCACTTGTCCATCGCTTCTTAGATCATCAGTTTGCTTGGTTGGTCCGTTTTCCCTCTCTCTCTCATTCTTGGTACCCCTAGGATGTGGGCTGGATTAAGATCAACTTTGACGTTGCTATACGTCATAATGGATCGTACGTAGCCGTCTCTTGTCGAGACTCCTCTAGTTCCCTCTGTACTGTGTACATGGAACGTATTCACGCTACAGACCCTTTGGTAGGTGAAGCTATGGCTGCTATTCGTGCAGCGGAGATTGCGCTGCAGCATAGTTGGTCTTTGGTTGTTTTTGAATCAGACTATCGCCTCGTGTGTGAAGATATTGAGCAAAATGTTGCTCCTCCTTGTTGGAAGATTGAGGACCTTGTTCTCTCGCTCAGACGTTTATTCAAGGCACAGTCGGCTTGGGCAATTCATTGAGTTCCTCGAAGACTCAATCTTCAAACTCATTTGCTTGCTTGTTGGGCAGTTCACTTCGGCCTGTCTGATTTTAAGGATTCTGCTTGTATTCCTTTTTCTATTCTATTTTGCAACTCTGCCTCTGCTTGGTTTAGTTTTTTATGGAATGTCGGTTTATTGAGAAGAAAAAAAAAACTAACACTTTGTATCCCAAAGAAAAGGTCACGCGATACGCATATGACCACATTTTCCATCCGAAGTCGATGGTGCTTTTATATGGACGGTTCAACGTCTGTAAATTACCCATAGTTTCTGATGGTAGAAAAATATATTTAACTATATACTTATGTTTTATGCCCAGAGAGAGAGAGCAATAGAGGCCAGTTATTTTTCGATGTTCATTTTGCTTGCTATTATGAAATTTCTATAAATGCAGTTTCCTATTTGTTTGTCCGTCACATTGAAAGAGAGAGAATTAGATCCGAAATAGCCATTCTTTTAAAACTTTTGGGGAGTGAAGGTGCAAGTGAAGGGGTTTATATGCAAATGATGAAAAAGTGGTTTTTGATTACATCTGACCCAAGTCAATTTTGCAGGAAATAGCTAATGCACGGCTTTCTCGGGACTCGTACCTCATTTCTCAATTACTGAGGTCAGTATCCATGTTGCCTTTTTTTTTTTTTTTCCTCCGAAAGTCAACATGGTTCCATTATATCAAGGTTGGGAACTCTAGTAAGCTACAGTACCGATATGCAAATTTACTTGCATGCAAATATGGTATTCGAGATAATTTAACAAAATAAAATAAAAATAAAAACTCCTGCCTCAGTTTTATGATTTAAGCTGATAAGAATAATCTAATATTTTAAAAACTTAAGCTAATAAGAATAAAAATATTTTATTATTTTAATTATATTCTCTTATTGTTACTGATCATGTGAAGGCACAGAAGTAACTTTTTTTTGTTTTTTTATTTTTGCCAGAATCAAGCGACTTCATTCATAACTTAAACCAAAACTACAACAGTACCCAAAGCAGGGAAATAAACAGCAGTAAAAACATAGGAAAAAAACAACAGAAGATTGAGCCAGAGGACCTATCAACTCTCGCTCGCTAACAAAAAAACTATCACAGCAAAGAAGGGCTGCAAGATTCTGGTAGTATTAGATTATAAAAATATTGGAGTATTAGAGTTGGTGAAAAAGTGAAGTGAGAGATGATTTGAATGAATTTTTATATTTATTTGAAGTGAAAATAATGATTTAATAAGAAGAAAAAGAATTTTAAGAAATTATTTTATTGAGATAGAAACTTTTAGAATATGGAAATGTTGGAAACCAAACACCATACCTGACACTTGTGGATTCCAGTGGGCAACCAATTCCAAGACTTTTACAGCTAATGATCCGTTGGGAAGCATTTATTGGCAGATATGTCAAAGGAGGTGTTTAAGAAAATTGATGTCAAAGGAGGTGTCCCGTGAATCAACCTTTCCCTAACTCTTGAGGAACCATGAAAGTCTCCAATATCCGTATTTCTAAGTGGCCAATTTATAGGCTATGTTAATTTCTCGGTATTTTTTTTTATATAAAAAATACTTTTAATTTTTAATAAAAAAATTTATTTAATCGTTGGCTGAAAAATAACATAAAAATCCAAAAAAAAAATTTACTGAAAATCCAAAAAAAACCGTGACAAAATCTTGTTTCCAAATATATTTCAAAAACACGAACAGCCAATTCGTTTCCTCCAAAGAGCAACAGATGATGTGAGAATCAAATAAAAAAACGATGGCTTTTTAAGTATAAGGAAATCTCGATCCCAATTCCAATTAGCCTCTTCTCATAATTGATAAAAGAAAAGTCAAGGCCCAGGCCCGAAATAGCAGTAGTAACATAAAAAGATGTTTTCCGTTGGTACTTCTCGTTGGAAGCTTCTAAAATCCCAATCCCAACTACGAAGACAATGGATTATTCTTCCAATATTATATTATATTAAATAAATAAACTGAATCTTCTTCCGTCCTCCATTTCAATTCTTCAACCTCTCCCCATCCAGTCTTCCATAATTATAAAAGAGAAGGCTTCGTCCCTGACCCGTTCTATATTGAGGATCTCTTTCCCAGACTTTCCAAATTGGTATCTCAGCGAATTAAACTCTCGCTGTCTTCAAATCCTGTCTTTCTTTCAGGTATCTCAATCTCAACTAGGTTATGAGATTTTTTAAAAGGAAATGATTTGAGATCGAATCGTCTTCTGATATGCTTTGGAAATTTCGGTTGCTTGGCTGCTTTGATTGATTCTTTTTATCTTTTTTTTACAATAAATTTCTCGAGAAAAACCTGAAATTTCAATTCCTGTTGCGGAGACAATAATTCTGGTCGGTTCAAAGTGATAGAGAGGATCGGGACGTTCGTTCTTTGAAGCAAACCAGGTAAAAATTGGAATCAATCTGTTTTCTGATTCCTGAATGTTGTGGCTCTCTATTCAATACTCGAATATCAATTTTGGCTGCCTATGGCGTTATCGGTATTAGGGGATTGATCTATAATTACATGGTGGATGTTACTGATATTCTGTTTAGGTTTTCGTTTCGTTTTTTCTTTTTTTCGTTGTGTTCTCTGCTTTTCTTTTTTGGAGTGGATCTTGAAAACCAAGGTTCCGTTCCACTACATGTTCCATAATCCATTGGGCAACTCATATGCACATGGCCTTGTTCCAAGTTAAAGTCGTATCATGTCTTTGAGTCCGGCATTGACCATAGAACTCATTGGTGTTAACAAGTTAATTGTCGAAAAGTGTGGTTATCTTATGTGTTCTAGAAATGAAGTTGAGTTTTCCTTTCATCTATGTGCTGTCAACGGTATATTTCTTTCCAACAAGCATGAATTATTAGCATAATGTAAAATTCCAGCAATATGAATACGCAATGGCAAGCTTGGTGAAAAATAAAATTTAACATCAAATATCAACAATATAGGTGGAAATAAATCTTGGTGTCCACTTTCATTCAATAAAGACAGAAGGTGGCCTCTAGTTGGAGGAAAAGGAAACTACTAGAGCATTGGTTACCTGGTTCTAGGCTTTAACTAAGCTAATTAGAGCCGTAGATAATAAATTCTCGAGGGAAAATAATCTGGTCAGAAAAAAGATGCTTTACAGCAAACTGAGTCGAAAGTTTCATCACTCAACATTATAAATATTATGCAGTTACAAGAACATGCAACCAAAAGTCAGATAAGAATTAGTACCGGACATAAATTCAGCACAACTTACAAAACAGAAGACTTAAGAGCTTAACTGCTCTAAACAAGACAAAGTAATTATCTGCCCAGAACTTCCAAAAATATTTGAAATGCCTTTCTTAAATCTGAAACTTTGAACCATAACTAGCTGGGTGGATCTGTCTCCCCTGGTTGCAAGGCTCGACCTCAAGCTGTGTATTAAATAGCTCCCGAAGTTGTGTGGAATGCGGCGATTAACATTGAATGCATATGTGGTCTTGAGATTTCTTAGAAGTTTCAGCTGGTAAGCCTTATCATTGCTCTCCTTTCCTTCCTTAGACATTCCCAAACCCTTGCCTCTCACATCAAAGAAAGCCTTCCTATGGTGTTGATCAGCTACTGTTTCTACTTCAAATTGCTATCTTCAATCTGTGGTCCAGCTTCCTCATGGATGGGCTTGATTTTGTCAGCCATCTCCTTTGCACTCTTGTTCCCCTGACTTGGTTTTGGAGTGGAAGCAGGTCCAAACAAACCACCTCTGATGGACTGCATCTAGTAGTTCGATTTTGAGAGCTGTTGAGTGTAAATACAGCATGTCTTAACACTAAATGCCATTGTTCAATTATTTTTCCCTGCATCATATTTTCATACATTTTGAGCACTGCTGTTGAAGCTTCAGTTTGGCCATCGTGAGCTTCTGAAACATAACTCTATTCCAACTTCCAATCAATCTCCATAAGGTACTTCAGAAATTTGCTCATAGATGGTACAGTCTAAACTTAGGAGTAGGACGTAAAAAGACAGCTGCATGCTCCAAAAGGACTGCTGGAACTAATGTAGATCCGACAGAGAGGAAGATAGAAGAAATAGATTAAAAGACAGAATGAAAGGAGTGTTGTGAGGAGTAATTAGTAGGAATGGAGATACTTGAGTAAAATATGTTCTACATTATTTTTTGGGTGTTTGCAAAAGTAGTGGAACCAATAGAAATGATGTTTGGAAATAGTTATGTTGAATATAATTTTGGAAGTGATGGGATCCACTAAAAATATGTTTGTGAAGAAATATTTTATGAGATGTGAGTTTCTTGCATATAGTGCTAGTAGTTTTGTTTTTGTTTTTGTTTTGTTTTTTGTTTGTTTTTTGTTTTTTGTTTTTTGTTTTTTGTTTTTTGTTTTTGTTTTGTTTATTATATATATTTCCTCTAATTGAAGTCAAGACAAATGATGGGTTTAAAATTTTTTGGGAGGTTCAAAGTGTTTTTTGTGTTTGAATGGCAAAAAATTTAGATGAAACTTGTTAGCCTAACCCTCAATTTGTGCCCATTGAGAATGTGACCCCGTAGGAAACTAACTAGATCTGTGCTTTAAATCTGAAAGGGCTTGTCAATCCGACATGTTCATTGCTAGGTTTGCTCTAATACCATTTGTAATGTCATAATGCTAACAATAATTGTGCCTTGACTCCAAAAGGTAAGTCTTGATTCTACCTAGTAAGAATCCAATCCGGGATTATGCATTTCTCTTTTTTTCTTCTTTATTACTCCATATGGTATTGGGAGATTCCAGATAACAACCTAACTGTCTTTGAGTTTAGTTTCCATCTCCTAATGTGAACATCACCTTGTTCTAGCCAATTAGCTCTGGCCAAATGAACCTGTTTCGCTCATAAAAACTCCATGGGAGAAATGGTTGTGGGTTTGAAGCCCTCTATACTTTACAATGTATAACATTAACCTTGTAGCATTTCCAATATTTGGTTGGTTGCCATTTGTCATTCAACCTTCACTAGATTGCATGCTGATGATTCCTGTGTACTTCGTGGAATTTCTTTTAACTGCATTCAAATATACCAATAGAATTGACCTCTTTGCCGCATCAGGTTAGAACTTTTTTTTTTTCCTGGCATTTTTAGTGTGTTGACTTAGCGAGGTGTAGTGGATCCCATCAATGTTGTGTCCATTCTAGCGGATACATCTTTATAGAAAGGTGCAATCGATTACGCATACTTGGGCCCTACATTGCTTCTATTCCTGGAAGCCCTTGTGTCAATTATTAACGTAGGATTTACGTTATATCCTTGTCTTTGGACCTAAATCTTGCCTACAAGAGTGAGCTCAGGAACTACAGTATGTGGTTTTTGCCTTGCTTGGTGTGGCCTATGTTATGTGTAATTGTATTATCATTTATGTAGCTAGAAAGGCATACTAGATGGCATGGTAAGGAAGGGATTTTAGGAGGGTTGTTCCAAGCATTCATGGAGCCAGAAAGGCTGGGTAGAGAGGAAGGTAAGGAAGTGCTTTTGGGAGGGTGGTTCAGTTGTGCTGAATATTGTTGATTTCCAGTGGGTATTGAAGGTTTTGAGATTCCACTCACAGACTGCAAATAGTGCTTTTCAGATTGCTTATCTCTTGGTTATTAATGGATTTATGGTTCATTTTTCCTTTATTCTGTACGTTTTGGTCTATGTGAATGTTTTTAATCAGAGAAACACTGTAGCGCCCCCCCCCCCACACACACACACACACAAACAATCCCTCATGGGGGTTGGCCCCCTTTTTGGGTGGGGCCTTCCTTGTACACTATCTGCTTACTAAAGATTTATCAACCTTTCTTTTTTCCTGAACTCTGATATATACGTTTTGTGTGCGCGTATAATACTTGGGCATCTTTTCAGAAAGATGGGTCCTGTCTCATCCTTCTGTAACATAAGTTGACCTGCAGAGGTACATCGACAAAATTTAATTGGTTTTGGTAGTAATGCTTTCTTTAAGGATATGTTTTGTTGTTTTCTTCTCGTTGCTCTTGGTGCAAAGTCATTTTCAACACTTGCTTATGAAAGACTAGGAATTTGAGTCATAATCATCATAAAACCGCACCATAGTTGCTTTATGTGGATTTATTTGACATTGCAGCTATGCAGAGCCAGCTTGTGTGTAGTGGGTGTAGGAGCATTCTTCTTTATCCTGGAGGAGCCACTAATGTTTGTTGTGCATTATGCAACACAGTAACTTCAGTCCCTCCTCCTGGTATTTTCTTTGGCATTTCTTCATCAATTTGCAAATTTGAGGCATTTTCCTTGACATGAATGCTTTTCTGACTTTGTATTAACAATGTGAAAGCTTGATTTGTAAGATTCAGTTTTCAGTTGCGTAGTTGCTTCTGTTCATAGTATATGAGATTCACAACTAGAAATTCAGTTTTGGGTTGTGTTGGGTGAGAGGGGGGGGGGGAAGTATTGATGGATGTATCCCAATGTAATACTTTCAATTTAATTTTTGACTTGGGTGAGTGCTGCTGCCTCTACTCCTACAATCACCTTGTCATGTATAGCCATAATTAACCTTGAATGATTTGCGAAATTCAGTTTTGGATTGTGTTGGGTGGGGGGGAATATTGATGGATGTATCCCAATGTAATACTTTCAATTTAATTTTTGACTTGGGTGAGTGCTGCTGCCTCTACTCCTACAATGTTTACCCATAATTAACCTTGTATAGCCATAATTAACCATGAATGATTTGCGGAATATGCTTCCATTTCAAAGAATGGTATCGTCTCTGTGCTATTATTGGAATGATTTTACCTGAAACTTCAAAGTACTTTAATTTGAAAGAAAATGTTTGAAGCAACTAGACTATGCTTCAGTCTCTTAAGTTATGTACTCCCTCGTCCAATTTGAATGTCTTCCTTTCTCTTTTGGGTAATCTTAAGTACATTTCTGGTTTCTCGAAATGGATGTTCTTCTCCAATGGCCTACATTAACTTTATTTTCCTTTTAAAGCACATGATTCTTGCCAAATATGGTGCTGCCTATAGTACAAAGTATGAAACATTAAAAAAGATCATTCTGTTTTGAACTTTTTCAAACTTTTTATTGATACTTGCATAATCTCCAACCAAGAAATTTAATTGTGATTAAGGGATTATAGGATTCTTTTATGAGCGATCAGTTTCACAGCACAAATAAGTGGTGAGGAGATCTCTCTTAAAAATGCCCTAACAATGCATGAAATGGATCTTTATAAAATGGACAGACAGATTTTTCTTATGCTAATATGCTTAATCGAAGATAAGTTGCAATTGTCAAGAAATCTTCTTGTGTGAGATCTAGTTCCATAAGGTTCCCAATCTCACCAGTATAGAACATCAGTGACAAATTTGAAAGCAAATAATTCCCAGTTCACTTTTACGAAATAGGAATAAAGGAGCAAAAGAATGCTCAGGCACTTGATCATCCACCAACAGACAATGATAGAAGTATGCTTCACTCCTTACTAACCTTCCAAGACAATGATAGAAGCCTAGAACACCTCGAAAAATTGCTATGATATGCTTGAAAATACATTCATTCTATATTATCACAAATATAATATTCGTATCTACTCTGTGATGAGACCAATCCACTTTTGCTCCTGTCGTCACTCCTCCTGGGTATTGTAGCATCTGTATTATTGAGACTCAGAGATCTGAGCCACTAATGTCCACCCCTGCCTTTTGTTTCTCTTAATTTGTAGCACGGAATTGTTATTTCACAGGGGACAAGGAAAGATAAGTCAAGTCATCCAAATAACACTAATGACGCTTCTTTCTTAGTTGTTGATATCAGTATCAAATTCAATTAGTTTTGATACTTGAAGATTAAATTCCACAATAGTGTTTTGACATAAACTTGTTAGTCATAGTTGTGCAAAAACACCTTTAGCAAGCCACTGCTTCGCATCAGTGATTACCTAGAGATGGCCTAACAGGTGCTGTCATCCAGATTATAATTTCTTGTCATAGTTGCATATACGGCCTTACTTTTGTGGAGTTTGGCCTGCGGAAAAGAATCGTTGCTCTCTTGCTGGCAGTTTGCATTCACTGATGAGCGAGCACATATTCGTGAATAGCAAGAGCCTGATCAAGTTTCTTAACTTATATATCAATGATTGTTGTGTCCTAGAAAAATGCTATGACAAGCAAAGGCAGCTGATATGGTAGTTTTGTGGAGGACATTAGTGAGTAGTGTGTGGACATGTGCACAGCATTAGCAAATTGGCATTTATGTGAGTAGATACTACAATATGCAAAATAGTTCGGGACCAGAAAAATAGTTGGCTGTATCGGACATGTACATGATATACATATATGGTGGTAGAGTTTTTGGGATTCAACTACTGAGCTTGTATATTATTCTTGCAGGGACAGAAATGTCTCAACTTATATGCGGAGGTTGCAGGACATTACTAATGTATACACGTGGGGCAACAAGTGTGAGATGCTCCTGTTGCCATACAGTGAACCTTGCGACAGGTACCATTCTAATGCTTGAATCGTGTGCTCTGCATTATAAGGATTCTCCATCTTATTTTCCTGCTGTTTTGCGATGAGCACTAGTTATGCCCCGTGCAATGACTATGGGTACTTCTATCAGTAGTTAGGAACAAATGAGAATGTTTTTTTCTGATCATTGTGTGCATGCAATCATCTGCTTCAGTGTGCATCAGTAATCAACTTCAGCAATAAATTCATTCTACCATATTTCATATCTGATAACTTTGCATGAATCTTAGAATAGAAAATAACTATGTGGGAAGAGGCTGCCTTTTGGGGGCATTGATGGCGGTCTGATTTTAGCTTCATGGTTTTCGCACTTGATTCTTTTCACTTGGATATGAGACAAAAGCTGATATGATTTAGAAGTGCAGTAAAGAGAATCTTTCATGATGATTAGGTCTAATTTATTGGTAGCTAAAGGTTGGTAAAACAGCTAAGGTATGGGTTTTAGAAAGTGCAATGAAAACGTTTAGGGGTTTGGGTCACAATAAACTGAATGAAGCAAAATTCGGCGGGCTCTTCTATGGCAGTGAGCAATGCCTGTGACAGTATTTTTTTCCAGTTATCTCTGTGGAAGTTAGGTTTTGATAGATTGGAAGGGGAAAATGGTAGGCTTAGTGGATGTTGTTTGGAGAGGAGTGTTCTTATATGTGGTTGCTCAGAGAAGTAGCAAGAGAGCGGAAAAAAGAAGAGGAGGAAGAGAAGTAGTAACCTGGGAATCACTTGTACGCCTCCTTAGGCATTTGAATCGCATCAACACTATCCAGAAAGCATCTATGACTCAGGCCTAGTGCTTATTGAGGGGTTTTCACAACTTGACCAACTATGACTTAAGCTAGTGCTTGGTGAGGTCTTTCATAAAGCTAGTGCTTGGTGAGGTCTTTCATAACTTGAATTCAAGTCTTAAGTTTATCAAATGTCTGCATATATACTGCTATCCACATGCTGGCCCGCTTTGAAGTAACTATTCGCTAATGCAACTTCTCATGAAGGAAAAACATACATAATGTAACTACCAGCAAGCTAGTTTAACGTAATTTATAATTAAGAGTCAATTGGATTCAAACTAAATTGCTCCCAAGTAGGTTTGCATCATAACATGTGGAATTAAAGGTGGGCCTTGGAAATTGCTTTTTAACACACTTCTATAACGTTATAAAAAGGCTGCCACTAGTCTCCATGTAAGTTTCTTTGCTGGAAGTTGTATTTTATTTAGGGTTTTTCTGTGATGTTCTTTGAGGATGTTGTACTTCCAAAATTTGCTGAATGGACTGTAGTTATGCCCCGTTGCTCGTCTCTTGGGTCAAGTTTTGGAATAGAGTCTTAAGTGTCTAAATTTGGTGTCCCAAGTTAGTGTCTGTCTAGGTTTTGTTAGTCAAATCCATAGGTTTTCCTGTGAGGGTTAGGGACTACTGGTATGTGCCACTTAACAGTGGTGATCAATTACAGTTTTTTTTTTTTCTGTGGAAGGCATCCTCACTGCCATTTCTTCTCTACAACAGTGAACTCTTCAGACAGTTTTTAGAACTATCACCTGTTATCTGCCACCAAACAAAAGTGTGGGGCACTTTTCCATTTGCTTCACAGCACATTTGTAAATTTTCACTGTTTCATTAGTTTTTTTCACATTCTTCTTGTATCATTAGCTTCATCAGACTGCATGCATTAATGGTTATTGTTTCCTCTTGTATTTCTTTATAACGTTGTTTGCAGCTCATTCACTGATTTTTCCTGTTTTGCCTTTTGTGACTACTACTTCCTGAAAAAAGTACCAGGCCAGGTTGCCCATGTCAATTGCGCAAACTGCCGAACAACACTCATGTACCCGTATGGAGCTCCATCTGTTAAATGTGCAGTCTGTCATTATGTTACTAATGTTGGTGTAAGTATAAACTAAAGTATCTTATTTATATGAAAGAAATTGTTATCCAATATTTGATTTTACTTCTTACTTCAGCTGCCAGGATATACTTCTTATATCCTTTCAAACTTTATAAAATATGTGTCAGTTTGGTTCTATGGAGGTTCTGAAAGTGCCATATCATAGTGAACTTCCTACCCCGACTACTTATCTTGTTATACTTTGTTTCAAATAAATATAGTTTTCCTCTTAAACTGCCACCCCTTGTGTAATGTTGACCTCAAACTACCAATTTCATGGCGTATTCTCCCACACTATCATTCTTTGGCTGTGTTCCTCTCTAGAGTCTAAAATGTACAAAATGCTTTTACTTAAAAATAAAAATAAAAGAATAATTTATTAAGTGGGCATTTCAAGCCCAAAGGGGTGCATTTTAGATGGGGTGTAAAAATTTGCGGGGCCAAGCAACAGAATTGATAGTCTAGGGGTGACACTGGGAAATACGTAGTAGTTCAATGAGGATAAGTGTGATTACCTATATTCTTAATGTTTTCTACAAGTGAAGACACATTGATGGACACGTGCTGGGATGATACATTGTATTCTGCATAGTATGAGGGAACAATTATTTGCACCATTTTAACCTCTACTGTGAAGGATTATACCTAAATCTCTCAAACTACCATCTCAGTTGGAATTTGCCCCAAACTGACTCTTGACGACTGACTACCTTAAACTACTTTTTTTCCCCTTACAAAGTGCCTCCTAGGTATAAATCTAACAGTTTAGAATGTGTCGCCTGTCCTCCTTTTTCTTTTTTCTTTTTAAACAATTAGATCTTAACTTTAGAGGGCAAACTGCAAAAAGTGCTAATTTAAGAGGGTTGGATTGCCAAAGATGGTAGTGGGGAGGACACAATGAAATAGAGTGGTTGTTATAGTGGTGAAGTGTATGTTTACTTCTTTTATTAGTATTGCGTCTCAGATGTTGTGTGTTCCTTTGTCAGTTCATGGTGAATGCTAGTTTTCTCATTTTTCTCTAATGCGTTATTATACATCTTGCAGATGGGAAACACGAGGGTTCCAATTCCTGTGCACAGACCTAACGGGACGGCCAACTCTGGAGCAACCACTTCAACAGTAAGCTCTATCTCTGTCTCCCTCTCTCTTTTTTGTTTGACCAGGCTAACCATTATTAAGCTTTTGAGGTAGCCAATTTCCCCCCCTGACATGAGACAACATTGATGGTAATAACATATATGGTGCTTAGTAAATCTTTGTTACGCTTTCTTGCATTTCCTGCAGGCAATACCTTCTTCTCAGAGCCAAACTGTTGTTGTCGAGAATCCTATGACGGTTGATGAAAGTGGCAAATTGGTAAGCACTATGCCCTGTTTTTGTTATAAATAAGCTTGCTCTCTCCCTCTCTACTTCGCCCCCCCTCTTTCCCTCTCCAATTCCCAACATCTCCCAACCAAAAAAAAAACCAGTCTTTTCCCCCTTGACTTTTTTGTGAGCAAAATAAATAAACTGCTGATAAGATGCTGAATGACAGGTGAGCAATGTTGTTGTTGGAGTCACGACAGACAAGAAGTAATCCAATGCAATACGGAGAGATACTGCTGTTAGTTTAAATTTGTAAGAAGATCAAATCCATATTAAGCATCTCTGGATGGACCTGGAAATTGTGTGTATATGTGGGGATTGCCGTGATTGACATTAATTAAAGAAAGTACTTCCAATATAAGGCTGCCGAGAATTTGTACGTGTGATAAGAGGATAGGCGGAATGGAAAGGGCTTTGTATTTGTAGTCACGTGTTGAACATTCTTTGTCACATTTAGGTGAGTGAATTGAGGTACATATATCTTCTTCAACGCCAAATGATGCATAAACATGCCATTTTTCGCGGCATTGAGAAGTTCTCGATCTTATTATAATCTTTCACAGACTTGTAATGGGGTGACGTCAAAGCATTGTTTTGTGTTGTTTGATGAAATAGCTTTAATTGAACTACTTAATGCTATGACCATATATTTACCTATGTTCCTTGAAATTGGTAAGTTCTAACACTGAAAGCTTACAGGATTCGTCAATGGATATTGTCAAAAGTTGGTGCTAAAATCTGTTTCCAAGCTTTTGCCACGATTTTGTGTTTGCCATAGGTGACTCTAATCGAGAAGCAAGGGTAGTGATGGTATGGCTCTGAGTAGGTCAACTTTAAGGCACTCGATCTTGTCGTTTGTTGTTTTGGAGAGGAAAAGGATGGTTTTTGTCTTTCTGTCTTTTTTATTCAAATCTTTAGAATGTCAACCGGTAAATTTTATTCCCTAGTGTTGGATTTGCTCTTTGAAGAACGATTAGCGTTGGCAATATTAACAATTCCGAATTTTAAGTTGGAGGCATGGTTTGTCCAACTATTTAACTACTCCATTCATCTAACCCTTCGGTATCTGAGAGCTAAAAAAACCTACTTGGGAGTTTGGAGATCAAAAGTGTTGCAACCCTGTCCTCAATGCAATTGTAACGTTTGTTCTATGAATAAAAGAGTTTATTTTCAGGAAATAATCATATGATAGGCGTAATGAGTGAGCATAGTCAAATGATAGACTGATTTTATGTATTCAATGAGATTAACTTACAGAAGAATCGAAGGCATGTAACAAAATATAAGGAAAATTACTATTTAGTAGAATTAGTAATTAAGAAATTTATAAAATTGTTATATAAATCTTTTAATTATGGATAACTATGGATGACCATTAAACCTCTTAATTTTTCACATTTCTTAGTTTCTCTCCATTTATGTACCCTTTTACATTCCATGTATTATTATGATCTTATGCCTATATAAAAGGGTCTGAGATGTATTACAAATACACATAATAAATCAATAAAGCATAGTTTCAGAAGAACTATTCCTCTCTCCTCTTATTTATCTTTTTCTATTAAGCTTTTAAAATTGTATTGCTATCTTCTCCTTAGTTTTACACAATTTTCTTGAAGTCCTAAGATTAATTATTACACAATTATTCCTTCTTTAGAAGAAAATAATATTTTATAAAAAAAATATTAATTTGACTAAAGTAAACGTAATTGGATTCATTTTTTTTAAAAAAAAAAATACTTTTGTATGAGTTAAAAAATATTTATTTGACTAAAGTAAAAGTAATTGGATTCATTTTTGTGAGAAATTGCAATGAAAAAATAAAAGTGAGTCCACTGGATTTTTTGAGAGTCCTGAAAAGCACGCACCAAAAGAAATATCCATGGGCAATATCGAATTAGGTGTGGGCGGTTAAGGTTTTCAAGCATGTTCTCGTAAAAGCGTTAATATTATTATTTTTGTCCGAGTAAAGTATCCAGTTTGCCATTAATAGGAATCAACATCGCAGTAAAATACTGTGGGACAAAATTTCTATTTAGAAAGCCTACATGGTTTCCCCCTTGCTGCCCATTTACCCAATCGGTGAGCCAATATAATCTGGTTAATAATAGAAGTGGAAGCTGGTTATAGAACCAGAGAAGATCAAGATGAGCTAAGGACGAAATAGTCAATAGAGCAGCCAGAGGAGATCCAGGAGCTGGGTCTGTAGAGCCTTCCAGAAGAAATAATAAAGCTTGCGGGTCAGCTTTTGTCACATTCCAAAAATAATGGGCCGATTGGGTAAATATTAGAAGTAGTTGGAATGTAGGGCCGGGCCGTGTATAAATAAAGTCTTAACTACAGTCGAGTTCTTTGGAGATTGCCAATTTCGAATGTGCCGTTACAGTCTTTCTTTACAGTTTACTTGAGAAACAAACACCACAACAAGAGAGTTGTTGCAGCCAATCTACTCTGCTTGCGATTCAGTTGATGGATCTATGCTGATTGAATTTCAAATGTCTTCGATCGGCAGAAGATGGCATGGGTCCGGATCCTTGATCAGTCCAAGAGACTCCACAAATTTCAAACTTCTCCCAGAGCTCCTTGCAAGTGTCTTTTGGAGACTGTCAAGCCATTTGGGCCAGTTCCTCTTCCCTCTGTCTTGGGCCTTTAGTCCATTTTACAATAAACTTATGTTAGGCATTATGCCCAACCTTCTGCACGAGTGGTGGTTGTGCATCTTTTTAGACCCCTAATTTCCATATATCATGTAAATAAAACTATGACGGCTAATTAAAAAAAGAAAAAGAATAAAACTTTCACTAACTAGGGGAAAAGAGAGAAAAAGAAAGGAATGAGATCAGAGAGATGTAGGGCTTCATGCAGAAAAGTTGTCAAAGGGATTGAACAATCCTGGTAGGTGAGATTAGAGTCACTGGGAACAGCCATTGGCTGTGCACCAACTTGCCTCTACCACTTTTCAGCATCTTCCAAACAACCAAATCCCTAACCACAAGGGTGGGTTGTAAATTTTCCAAACCACCAACACCAGTGTAAACAAAAATCAGCACTGGATGGTTAGACCACCCAAGGAATTTCAGAGTTGCTAAGTTTTACTTGTTAGACTCGATCTTTTTGATATTGTTGATACATAAATCTCCCCCACAATCTATATTAAGCCATCGCTCTCTTGTATTGATCTCAGTTCTCTCTCTCTCTCACCCCCATAGAAGCACACATACAATGGCTCCGCAAGATGGAAGAAAACCAGAAGTTGGTGATTTCATCTCTACGCCTTCAGCTAAACAGCCAAAGGATTGGGTCCTCTTGCTGCTGAGGCTGCTTGCATTTATGGCGACGGCATCGGCAACTATCGTAATGGCACTCAATAAGGAGACGAAAACTTTGGTGGTCGCCACCATTGGTAACAACCCTGTAAAAGTTACTCTCACTGCCAAGTTTCAGCATACGCCAGCCTTTGTGTGAGTCTTTTTCTACCATATTTGACTCTTCCAAGCAAAAAATAGAGTAGGATTAAGCTTGCCAAGATGTGCCACTGCAAAACAACAATGGATATGTAAGGAATATACTAACGTTGATTTACTTGTACGTCTGTATCGTGCCTTTTTCTCTTGGTTCCTTTCTGTCGATACTGCAGGTTCTTTGTGATAGCTAACGGTATGGCCAGCTTCCATAACTGGTTGATGATAGTGATGGAAATTCATGGGCACAGGATTGATTACAAGGGGCTTCGCCTCGCAGTCATTGCTATTCTAGACATGGTACGTAAAAATATCATATGCAGAGTTTTTGGGAACGCTTCTCGTAATTATGTGGGACAGCACTAACATTATATAAATCCAGCTCGTATATAGTCTTTGTCATCTTTTCTTTTTTATATATTCTACTTTTCTCTCTTCTCCTTTTCCTTTTCTTTTTTCTTAAGAGACGCTAGCTATAATTATAAAAAGAAGAAGCTAAATTATGATAAGAAGATCATATTAAGCCATGGAGATGATTTTATTTATATATCTCGTGCGAAATGTCTCTTCTACAGTACGCTTCTAACAGCCTTGTTTGTCACAAAAAGCTATCATATCTAGAAACTTTGTTTCAAAATTAAACGTAGCACTATAAAAATATACACAAATATTTACAGAAAAAGTATGCAGATTATCGGTACAAAGACAGGAAGTAACCAAAAGAATTTTTAAAGAAATAAATAGCATTTTCCAAGGCCCTTTATGCAATCTAAATACATTTATATTTAATTTCTATGCCTTTAGAAATTAAAGATTTTTCTTTTTTTCCACTGTGTAAACAAATCCTCACCAATATTTTCTACAGTACCCAATTGATTTGAGAGTGCTTACATCGTGAACAAGAAAAGTAAACACATGTAGGCTTCATTTAAATCCTGGAGGCATGCCAACTTTCGCGTAATTAATAAATAATTAGTATATATGTTGGTTTGGGCAGATGACGGTGGTTCTAGCATCCGGTGGGGATGGGGCAGCAACGTTCATGGCAGAGCTAGGGAAGAACGGTAATTCACATGCAAGGTGGAACAAGATCTGTGACAAGTTCGATACCTTCTGCGACCATGGAAGTGGGGCTCTCATCGCTTCCTTCATTGGCCTCGTTATCCTTTTGATAATCAATGTGAAGTCTATTACCAAACTGATTAAGCCTAATCCCGCTGGTAATATTGGATTACTCCCTTAGTATATATATATGATGGATATGATCCAAGCTCTGATCTCATGTAGCATTTGCGTTGTGTGCTAATTTGCCAGCTCTCTATCTACCTTCCTTAAGCATACGTACAAGGATTGCTCCCTTCCCTCCATAATAAACCATGTCCAAGAAGAGACTTCTGAAATCGTATTGTTTCTCAATGATGTTTGACTAATTTCGCTATTCTATTTTCCTTTTATATGCTGTAATCAATACATCGCAGAAGAGAGAAAGAAAATGCGAACGTGTTGATCTTCTTTGTCGCTTTCCGTACGTGAATCCACAAACAGAGAGAAAAGAAACGATGAATTGTATTCAATCGATAAAATGCATGGAGTCACTTAGGAAAAATAAAAATAAAATAAAAATAAAATGAATGGAGTCCGATCGCTCAAAATATATATTACTTCGTTAGAGTTGCGTGATCCTATACCTTCAAAATCAGCAGTCTTCTGAAGATATATAATAGAAGAAACCTCTAGTCGCTCGTAATAGACAGGAATGTCACTTATACTATTGAACCCTCACTTAAATTTGGTGTAAGAAAGATGCCCTTAAAAGATATATTGTACTAGATATTATTATGATATTGTAAAAAGTTTAATAATTAATGAATTAAAACAAGTATGATTTTTTAGTTCCTTATTTACTTGACTATTGTTCTAGACGATATAACATTAGAGTTTTAAGAAAAATTCTAAACTTTTGAAGATTTAAGTGGAATCTCAAATTTTTTAATCTTATTAAATATATTTTTAAAATTTGTCCAACTAAAAGTTATTGTCAATTAATATTCCATGTAAAAATATTTGTTTTAAATTATTTATTAGACCAAAAGCCAGTTTGAGGGGAATTTTTTTTTTTTAAAAAAAAAATTGGGGGTCAATGCTATTTTTTTTTTTTTTTGTCAAAAATTGTTATATGGACAAAGAGGGGAGGGGGGAATTTCTTCCAAATCTTGCGGGGCTGGCCCCCTCCCTCCGCCCCTGGTTTAGGTTGCACAGAAAAAAATAGTAATGTAATTTGAGGGCGTAAATTTTATTTTCCTTTTCACGGACCCTTCTCTATTTATTTACATTAGAATTCGAAAACTCTCCTTAACTTTAAAATTTGTTTTAATTAGGGAATCAAATTTCTATAAACTTGTTTTCTTTTTCTCTGCTAAATTTCACGACAAATATTTTGAATGGAAGTTTAATAAGGATCGAAGACTTTTAGATTTCTAGAAATATTCTACCATATAAATATTTCCAAATTGAATGCTTAGATTTTACCAAATCCGTCTTTACTATATTGCACTTCATCTTAAAAGTAAAGAAAAACAATAATGCTAAATATTATGTTCACAATAAATATTTTCAATTTCTAAATAATAATTGTGATTGGAGATATGTCATGAGCCGAATTAAAAGGAAATATATAAGTTGACTCTACAAGATTATTAACACGAAGAAGATTATGAAATATCTGATACTAAATTTTAGGTAATGTGGGTACTACATGATTTAATGATGTTTTATTTATCTCTTTTTAATTATATTATACAATTTAAGTAGAGAATAGTAAAAAGATTCAAATTCAATCTTAAGGGTAAAATCTTAATAAACGGTTTACATTTAGCCATAATATTAAAGAGTTAGATTAGTAGCTCAAATCGAATTAGTCAAGGCATTATTATAATTTAATCTGGATTATTTATGTAATTCATTAATGTAATCAATTTATTAAAAATTATTAGGATCTTACCATTACAACTTAATCGGACCTATTACATATGATCTTAATTTTAAATGGGATAAGTAATGCCTAGAAAAAAAAAATGGGATTCGTAACGTGTTGAAGAGACTTTTACGCTACTCGATGACGTTTTCTTGTTCAAGGGGACTTCGTGAATATTATCACAACGATAACGGAGAATCTTTTTAATAAATATATTTATTGCGTAAAAATTTTGAGGCCAGTCTTCCTACGTACGTCGACGGAACGATGATGAATCGGCAACGTGATCATAGGCGAGTAATAAAAATAAAGAATTAATTAATTATTATATATATATAATATTTGTCTCATTGAGCGAAAGGGTGCCGTACAAACAACTTGTGCTGTACTTATCCTCCAATACCGACAACCGACGGGACACGTAAAGAAAACAACAAAAGTGGGGGAGTTGTGTCAGTCCGATAACTCCCGCTTTTACCCGGACGACTCCAGAGAGTACACAGTTTTTGTTATGTTTATGTTGTGGGCTGCGGTTGGTTGGATTCATATTCACCGCGTTCCGTTAAATTCTGCGTGCGCTTTTTCTCGTTTCAAGTGTTTTGTTTGGGTTGTCGTTGTTGACTCTCTCTTGGCACTCTCTCTCTCTCTCTCTTCCATCACACGTTTATTTACCTCACAATTCACATCTCCGTCTTAATTTTTTTTTTCCCTATTTGATTCAGATCCAACTTCTTCGTTTTAGGAGCCTTATCCCACTGTATTCAGGTTTTCTGCCTATTTTAACCGCCAATGAGAATCAAAGCTTTATATATAAAACCCACCAAAGTAAACATATAAAAAGGACGGGGGGAGAGAGAGAGAGAGAGGATTTAAGTTCACTTTACACGTCTCACAATTTCGAATCTCGGCCGTTCCTAAGGTTGTTTCTGATTTCTTATTGAATTGTTCTTTTTAAAAAAAAAAAAAAAAAATTTCATTGTTGGCTCTTTGGAAACTGTCACTTTGGCTTCACCTGCTTTCATTCCTGTTACGGTCCACTAAATAATTTCATTTTCTTCTGGAGTTTATTTCTTTTTCCTAATAGGTTTGTTTACTTAGTCAATTCATGTTCTTTTATTAGAAAATAAGATTAGGTCCAATTCCCCCCTTCCTTTTAGGGTTGCAGAATTTAGTCTTTTCCAAATTACAGGAAACATGGGTTCCAATTGTAAAACTCTTTGTATGCTTTTATGAAGATTGTTTTGCTTGTGTGATTTTTCCTGGGTTAAATTCGCTGTGATCCAGAAAGGATAAACAAACTATTTCTGGGGACTGCTTTGGAGCCCTGGGATTTGGTATACATTTAATAACCTTTTTTTTTCTGTCTGAAATGTCAAATTTTGTGGGTTTTAAGTTTCTTGTTTGTAGGCTATTAGATATTTGAAATTGTTTCGGATTAGTGCCTCTGCAATGATTTGTTACGTTATTTAGAAGGGTTTATTTTGCAGGTACAGGTTGGTAAATTAGGGTTCACAAATTTGTTGCCAATGGAACAGTTCAAATTGGCGGCAGAATCTCGTACCGAAGAGGTTAGAAATTGTAGCCGTTTATCCATCTTTTGTTAATCTCTCTTAGTTGACCCATAACACATTGCAAAACGATCCGTGTCTTGATCCATCATGAAATTCAACGGGTGGCATCTTCAGAAGCAGATGGTGTTTGGCTGCAATGTGTGTTGCTCAGAGAGCTGCATACAGCAGTGGAATTGTGGGTCTTGAGAAGTATAATAATCCACTCGTTCACAAAATGTTTATAGATCGCTGGTGGTAGACTGACTTCCTCCCATAGTTTGTATGTTCTATGACCATGAAAGTTCTGTCAAGGAGAGGGTGAGGATGCAGGGTTCTCCTACATTATCTAAACTGTCCTGGGTCGTAATAGGCATGCCTCATAGAAACCAATTTATATACTAGGAAAGGAATTTGATGAGGGCATAGAAACTTTTAGTTCAAAATGTGATTAGTTTTAATAGAAGAGTTACCCGTCAAATATAGTTTTTTGCATCACACTTCTTCTGAAATACTTTTTTTTCTTTTTTTATAGTTTTGGGATTTAGCAATTGTATTGTCTGTTAAACCTGCACAGTTGATAATTCCCATGTATTGGGATTGGATCCATTCTTAGTTTTTCACCTTCAAACAATGTGTGGAAGATGGTAAGGGAAAATTGTATATTCATTTCAGTGGAAGACACCATGTTTAGGAAAACTAATATGGTCAGGTCTATGATTTAGTGAAATTATAGGCATATGTGATGTTAGATTATAGTTCTTGAGAAGCTAAGACAAGTATCAACCATCACAGTTGAAAAGCTATGTAATTGGATTTTTGTTCGTATCTGCATTCAGAAAAGGCACCTGATTGAATAAGCAGCAAGAAGGCTGCCATATGGTGCTGTGAATATTTGCAATTTTTTTTTTTTCTGTTGGTCGCATGAGTTTGGATCAATCAATTCTTTTATACTACTACCACCAGTTTTAAATTACATTCTACTCAGACTCTGGCCAGCTTTTCCATCTTTTATACATGTCGTTTATGTGGTTCCGCCATTTTTTATTGTTGACATAATTCCTTTGATTAATTATTCCACTACCTGCTTTTACTTGTGCACTTAAAGCATTAGGTGATAGAGAAGCTATAAAACACAATTGCATTTGTCGTCCATCTCAGTATGTTTTCTTGAACTTAATTACCTATGTATTTGGTGTTCTTATAATAGAGGTTTTTCAGGATCAATCTTCCACACATCCCCCAAAGAGTGCCAACACCTTTGACACTGCAGTGACTGGCTGTCCTCGAAGTCCAAAGGTAAAGAAGATTATCAATGTTGAGCCCATTTGGTGTGGTGGCAATTGTTGGACCCTGAAGAACTCCTAAAAAATGTCCCAGGCGTGGAGTCATTGTATTAGCTTCTTAGCTCAGTCATTGTAACTTTGGTGCTAGAAAAATATATCATAGAAGTAGTGTTCTGGTGTACAATGAGATATTAGCTGTCATCTTCCTTGGGATTGGAAAGAAAATCCTCGATTTATGGAAATAAGCCATTTTTGGAAGATCTTTAGCTAAATTATATATGGTTGATAGGATTCAAAAACTCTAATTTTTCTTCAAATCTTGATTAGCCTTATTCAAAGATTGAAAATTGTAGACCCGATCACCTTTTTCCAGCATGATTAATCTGAAATGCTTTCTAAAGCTGAGTGGCTTTTGCAATTACAGTGGGTTATTTAAATGTCCCTTGGCTTTCTCCTGCTGCTCCACAATGCTTCCACAAGTGAGATTTTCTTTGGTATGTTGCAGATATCAGCTAGATGGGATCCAGCTGAAGCATGCAGACCTATCATTGATGAAGCACCTGTATTTTATCCAACTATTGAGGTATTCTCCTGTATAGAAATAGAGATTTGATGTCATTTTGTTATTCTTTTTAATGCTAGAACTCCATCATTGTCTTGTCTTTGGTGGTAGAATTACTTTATTCATCTGCATGTGATTCTGCTTCTGTTAGGAGTTTGAAGATACGCTGGGTTACATAGCAAAAATATGCCCAAAGGCAGAATCATATGGCATATGTCGGATTGTTCCTCCATCTTCATGGATTCCACCCTGCCCTCTTAAAAAGGAAGATATATGGGAACGTGTTAAGTTTTCTACACGTATTCAGCAAGTTGATTTGCTTCAAAATAGGGAACCCATGAGGAAGAAAAGCAGAGGCCGGAAGCGAAAACGAAGAAAGCACTCAAGAATGGGAACAAGCAGGAGGCGTACAAATTCTGCTTCAGAAGCTAATTTTGTTACTGAGAATGATGAGAAGTTCGGATTTCATTCAGGATCCAACTTCACACTTGCAGATTTTCAGAGATACGCTGATTCTTTCATAGAGTGCTACTTTGGGACAAAGGACTCTGAAGTGGACTCCAACACTGGTGAAGTTGAACAGAACAAAAGAAGGAACCTCTCTGTGGAGGATATTGAAGGTGAATACTGGCGGATAGTAGAACAACCAACTGATGAGGTTGAGGTATGGAATTTGTTCTTATGACTTTGTGACTTATAGATTTCATATTTGTGCGCCTAATGGTGCAAAAGCTGTATGTTTGATTCCATGCTGCAGGTTACTATGGAGCTGACTTGGAAACAGACGCATTTGGAAGTGGTTTCCCAAGTTGTCTTCCATAGATGCCAAAAATGAATCAGATGTGTATGCAATGTCGGGCTGGAATCTCAATAACTTACACGACTGCCCAGTTCTGTACTATGTTTTGAAGGAAGCGATATCTCAGGAGTTCTAGTGCCATGGCTCTATGTTGGGATGTGCTTTTCTTCTGTTGGGTAGGTCAACAGAGCCAAACATGAATCAATTAGTTGAATCTATAAACTATTGATGGACACTGAAAGCTTTAGCATGAATACTTACTGTACTATTTGAATTGTTAAGAGTGAAGAGATTATACTGTGCATTTCATAAGTCCTACATCTTGGTAAGGTGCTGAACCTTGTTTTTAGTGACCTTCTCACTAGAATTTGTGTGAAAAAACACTTATTCTTTGACTATTGCAGAAAGAATATTTTACCATATATAAGGTTCATCATTGTTTCAAAGTCTGAACCCAGTTCAGCACCAGCTATTGTGTTGTAGATCCAACTATACCAACAAGAAAATCACATTCCTTTTGCAAATTTTCAGGTGCAAACTTGGGATAAATTATTATTAAACATCTCAATATATGAAGCTGTTAATCCCTTTCGTAAAAGTTAATTGGTGACTGCTGATTGGTATACTTACAAAGAATATATCTCCTGTTTTTTAGGAAGTCCTGGGAAAAAGTCAATATTTTTGTTTAATCCTATGTACAATTGTCACATTGGTAAATACTTTCGGTTGTTTAGGGTTCACAACAGACACCTGTGTTCAGCCAAACATCTGATCAATATTATTCTATTTAATGGCCCATACAACCTGCAAACTTGAGTCCTACTTTGCATTACTTCTCATCCGAATTTAATCTTGCTTCTTTCTTGTGATTTGGAACAGCATGTTGAGGACCATCACCTCTATTCACTGAACTATTTACACTGGGGTGATCCTAAGGTGTGGTATGGAGTTCCTGGAACCCATGCTTCCAGTTTAGAAAATGCAATGAGAAAGAATTTGCCTGATCTATTCGAGGAACAGCCTGATTTACTGAATGAACTGGTAAGAGAATATCTTTGCACTAGTAGATAAAAAGTTAATAGCAGTTTGTTTCCTAGTTTCACATAAAGTTGATGCTTCGCAGTGTATACTTCAAATAATGTAGAAAGGTGAAGACCTTTTGTAAGTGGAGACACCTCTTTGTTTAACCAATATGGTCTATACTAATAAAAGTAGGGATAAGAGCCCCTAGAATCTATATGTCGGGCAACTAATGCGGAGCTTGATTAAAAATTTTCTGTAATAGTAACTCCTGTATTGAATTTATTTTGTCTGCTCTGAATTCCTTTATTTTCCTCTTCTTTTCTGGAACTTTTTGTCATTTGACTGACCTTCAACAATTATTTGAGTCAGTTTGAAGCATTTCCCTATCACACAGCTATCCTGTTCTCAATGAGGGTTTCCACTCGTATTTGCCTCAACTTTGCTTATAACTTTCAGGACTGTTTCAGGCTTTAAACTGTTATTTTTGTCTTGGGACAGGTCACTCAGCTATCTCCTTCTGTTCTAAAATCTGAGGGTGTACCTGTATATAGAGTTGTCCAGCATTCTGGCGAATTTGTTCTTACCTTTCCGAGGGCATACCACTCTGGATTTAATTGTGGCTTCAACTGTGCGGAGGCAGTGAATGTGGCACCTGTAGATTGGTTAGTGCATGGCCAGAATGCTGTGGAACTTTATAGCGAGCAGCGTCGAAAGACATCAATTTCCCATGACAAATTGTTATTAGGTGCTGCTCTGGAAGCTGTACAGGCCCTTGGGGAGTTATCCATTCTGGGGAAGGAAACTCCAAGAAATTTAAGATGGAAAGATCTCTGTGGGATTGATGGAGTACTTACCAATGCAGTGAAGGTGAATTACTGCTCTCTCTCGCTTTCCACCATACCACGATGATCAACTTCCACAAGTTCCTTTTGGATTTAGAAAACTAATTACCTTCCTATCTCTCGCTTTCCATTCAAATAAATCTTCACAGGTTTATGCACAATTTAGAGAACTGACTCTTTTTCCCTTTTTTTGTGTGTAAATCATAATGACTATTGACAGACAAGGGTACAGATGGAAAAGGAAAGACTAGATTGTCTTCCAATTGGTTTGAAGCTGAAAAAAATGGAAAAGGACTTTGATGTGGAAAAAGAGAGAGAATGTTTAATTTGCTTCTATGACTTATACCTATCTGCTGCCAGCTGCAAGTGCTCCCCTGATCAATTTTCATGTCTTAAACATGCAAGCCAGTTTTGCTCTTGTGAAATAGACAATAGGTTTGTTCTTCTGCGCTACAGTATGACTGAATTAAATAAACTGGTTGACATATTGGAAGGACAAGTGGATGCAGCTAACGTATGGGAATCAGATGATTTGGGATTTGTTTCCACAAACAAGGTTGTTAGTGTATCTAAGCTTGATGTTGAAAGTGATACATATGGAAGAAACTCTCATGGTCAAAGGGAGAGGTCCTTTTTTCTTTTGGAAAATAGGGAGAAGTTGAACATAAATGTCCCTTGCATGGGACCACCATCATGTAGTCACGTTTCTTCAGAAGTTATCCAGTCAGAGTCCCAGCATGGATCATTTAGTTTAGGCACATCGCATATGAGCATTGATAGTCATAATAGTGTAGTAAATGATGAAACTACATTCATGAACACTGAAGGTAAGGTGGGGCAAGATTGCTGTATTGATTTGAATCTCAACATTATCTGCGATGAAGATGAAAGTGGGTTGCTAGTTATATCTGATTGCTTTAATAGCAAGTCTTGCAGAGAGGAGGAGAAGACATGTACGACAGATTGTAAACAAGAAATCATTTATATTTCAGATACTACGAGCAAACCAGATATAATGCAACATGAAAGCGACTGTAATTTATCAGTTTCACCAGTCCTTGTAAATAAAGATGACCCTTTGTGTTCGAGAGATGTTCAGCATTCTTGTTCAATCAGCGGTAACAAGTTGTTTGGGGTTGATATTTTGTCTTTGCGTTCACATTCTAAAGTGCCATCATACAGCTTGTTGGAAAGAGAACCGATGGATACCCCAGATGTAAAGATATTCAATGGTAGCTATCCAATGAAAAAGTGGGATCCTTGTATAGAGACTATAAAGATTGGGACTGTCATGTTTGGAAGGCTTTGGTGCAGTAAACAGGCCATATTTCCTAAAGGTATTCCGAAGACACATATTGCATAGCATAAAATAAACCTTTATTTTCTTTATTATAAAATTAATACTTTTAAAGGAGGACTCTGTTGCTTTGTTCTCAATTTCAGTTAACTTGTGCAGGATATACAAGCCGTGTTATGTTTTTTAGTGTGCTCACTCCGACAAAAATTTCTAGTTACATATCAGAAGTCCTTGATGCTGGCTTTCTTGGGCCGCTGTTTAAGGTGGATCTTTTCTCCTTTTTATTCTGTTTTTCAATATGTTAGGTCAGTTTAGTGGGGTGTTTTACTACAGCTGTGACTCAACATGGGAGTATTCATCTGTTTGTGGAGATGCGTATTGTTGGCATTTTACGTGGAAATCATAGTCCCTCCCTCTTAGACTCTTCTCTCAGTGCATGATGCATGATTTTATTGGGTTTGTGTTTATGAATCAGAGCTTCCATCATCAGCTCAAGATAGCTGCTTGAAACGATTTTAGAGCTTTCTTTGGGCCTAGATGACTAATGGGCAGTTCTGTCGGTGCACCACTCAGCTGCATGGCTGTGCTACTATTACAGTAGTTCTGTTGTAGTTGGTTTGCCTTGTATCTTTCAGCCAAAAAAATCCCAAATTGTACTGTGGTCTCTTCTTCCCATAATTAGGTAGATCACCATGAAATCAAGTTTGAGAAGAAAATCTGATAACTTTGGAAGTTAGCCCCTCGAAAAAAGAAAGGTGAACCTGTACTATTAAGATGATCACAAATCTAAATTTGGAAGACATGTTTTTCTGCAATAATTTAGATGTTAGATGTTGATAATATATTTTTTTCTATCCTGTATACATTCACTTATGAATCACTTAGGTCACATTTTACTGCAGCACAATTATAAACGAGTGGATTAAACTCTGTTACATACACAATTAATGTTTTAATTTACTGTTATTTCTCTTCTATCATTATATGCTTTAGCTCACACTCTTAAATGAAATTCCAGGTTACTTTAGAAGACTTTCCAAGTGAGAATTTCACTAATGTCTCACCAGAGAAGTGTTGGGAAATGGTGCTTCAGCGACTACGTGAGAGACTTGTAGGACAGAGCAACCTAGGAGAACGAGGACAGCTCCCTTTGCAGCCTTTGCAAAGTATTAATGGGCTTCAAATGTTTGGGTTTCTCTCTCCGCACATTATTCAGGTAAAGCACTTTCATCCATCCTTAACTGCTTTTATTTTGGGTTCTGTATAATCTCTGGGCCTGACACCAATATTCTAGGAAATGGGATTACATTTCTATTTTTCACAAAGGCTAAGGGGATTTATTTTGCAAATTATTTTGACTAGATATTCTTCTCCATCGCACAAGCTTGCCTTCTTGCGGGTTAGTTGGACTAGAAATACAGCGTTGGAATATTTTAAACAAGTACATTATCAAACTTCCTTTTCAGGATTCTGTTTGTCCCAAAGATGCCTGAAATTGGTAATGATGGAGTAACAGCAATGCTTTTGTTGTACTGATTTTCCTCTCAAAAAATAGATTTCAGCACAAGCTTAATTCTTTCCTCCCCCCTCCTATATTTGGGTTCTTAATTTCTGTTTTAAGCACCTCTTGTTTTAGGCTTGTTTGCAAGTGACTCTTGCAAGCATGAATGTCTGGCTTTCGGAGTTAATTAAATTTGCAAATCTATGCTCCCTCTGATATTATTACGCATTGATTTGTCTGTCTAAAATGTGCAGAGGCTTGCAGACATTGATCTCTATTGATTTCCATCTTTCTGTGCCATGCATCTGATACAGTATACCATATGAATTATGTATTCTTTTTCTTACTTTATATTGCTCTCAGGCGATAGAGGCTCTCGATCCCAATCATCAATGTGTGGAGTACTGGAATCACAGATGCCTAGTGCCTCCATCTTTGGATACAACTAGTGGCGGAAATACATACTCATCTGACAGAGTTGCTCTATAGGAGACACAAAGGAAAAAGATTTTGATATGAATTTGACAAAGCAGGACTAGGATAATCCATTTGAAGGATAGAGGTCAAAATTTAATTGACGAAGAGGAGCTGGTAGCGCTACGAGGACTGTTAAAGAAGGCAAGTCCGGAAGAGTTAAAGAATAACGCGTAGGATATTTTGCAGCCGAGTCAACAAAGTACTGAATGGATTGATTGACAGAGAAGATCCAGAAATTCTTTAGATAAAATAACAAAAGGAGATAGGTCCAACCATTCTTTTTCAGTCAAGGTAGCTTGATATTTCATTCAGTCATATAGGCCCTATTCTTTTAAAGATCCATAAAAGGGGAAGAGAAAACCCATGGGTGTGATTTGTGCATAAATCGATGCAACCAATCCACTCACGGCCTTGATGTATAAGGCTTCTTGTACATAAGAAAAATACACATCGATTTCATTTGTACTCTTAAGTATGTCGAAGAGCTTTAGGTTTACTTGTTTTATTGTTTTCTTACTGCCATATTATAATCCAGATTTATGTATAGTAAAAGTGCATTTTAGACTCAAAATCAACCGAGGATATTTAGAAGTTGATCACCTTTCTGAATGAGGGATGAGGATTTTCTACAATTTGCTGCCCGAATCGTACGGTGTAATTTGGAAAGAAATAGATACAATAGGTAAACACAAATGATGTAAGGTCTACTTATTATGTCTGTCTCTCTCTAAATTGCATCATGCAGCAAATTGCAGAGGAACTTGGTCCTACATGAGTATCCCAGTAGGGGATTTGGAAGTGACAAAATCCATAACTCCTACCTTAATTCGAATTTTGTTAATCTTCAACGACTAAGCTTGTTGTCTTTTAAGTTATCGACGTCATTTTTTTTGTTTCTTGGTTTTAGGGTTTTTGAGAAAAGTCTGTTATTTGAATTTGTGATGGCCAATTAATTCACAACATCCCTTTTATATAGGAGTTGATAAAACTCAAAGAAAGCAATATTGGACATTGGATCTCTCAAGTATCTTAAATCTTAGCTATAGGATTAACAAAAAAAAAAAAATTATTTTCCACTTTCACCCCATAAGTTATTTATAATTGTATTTAGGGTTAATTGCACTGTAGGTCCCTATGGTATCACCTTTTAACAAAATAGTCTTTGGGATAAGACTTTTTACAAAATAGTCCCTGAGGTCACATACTTGGACAAAATCTAGTCCCTCCATCCCATTGGCGTCAAACAACTAACGACAGTTGCTGACGTGGCAAAAAACGCCACGTCAGCAACCAATGAGACACTGAGGCATGTAAAAAAAAAGAAGCTCAGCAACCACATGTCAAATGTGCTCCATGCGTGCAGCCAAATAAGCGCCAGATAAGCCATTTAAAAAAAAAAAAAAAAACTAAAGACTAACAAGAGATGATGTTGTGCAGCCAAATTAGCATTTTAAAAAAAAACACACCACCCTAACACTCTAATGGCGTCGTGACATTTATCTTCTCCCCTTCGTCTTCTCATGGTGACTAGGGCTAGAAACAATTTGGGGACAACATCACTATCGGGATTGACTGCATAAAACTGGACTGAAGGTAGTTTTGGAGAGTTGAAGACAAAACTACCTCTGTTTTGTATGTTGGTGTTGTTGTTCCAAGTGAACATTCTCTAGTAATTGGGGTCAAATCCCATTGGAGCCGTGCTTGCGAAAAGGGTCTGGTCGTTTGGAGCTATATGATCCTGGAAAAAGTGGAGGCCAAGATCTTGAGTGGAGTTGGAGGTTTTTGAAATTATATCTGGTGGGTAACTCTGGAAATTGATAGAGGAAGTTAGGATTGTGTATTGTAGAGTTGGGTATTGCTTTGAATGCTGCTACCCCCCAGCGTCCATTCTCCTTTCTTTTTACTTCCCTTGTTTTCTTTTCCTTCTAATGCTTTGGGTTACTATTGTCAATTCGTTGCATTAATGAAATGTGGGTTTCTCTATGCTGATTAGTTGTTCTGTCTGTGTATTGGCTCTCTGCTAACGTCATTTTCTGCGAAGCCTGCATTTGGGTCTTGTTGTTTTGTTGTCACACCACTGGCAGTACCCATTGGATGCCATGGTGGTAGCTCAGCCAGATTGTCAATGGCAGACTTGGCCTTCTCGATGAGCTAGCCTTAAACATCATAGGCACGACGGGGAGAAGGGGAGAAGGAGATAAATGGCACGACATCATTAGAGAGTTAGAATTTTTTCTAAAATGCTAATTTGGTTGCTGAGTTGGTTTTTTTGACATGCGTCAGTGTCTCATTGGTTGCTGACGTGGCCTTTTAGGCCACGTCAGCAACTGCCGTTAGTTGTTTGACGCCAATGGGACGAAGGGACCATATTTTATCCGAGTATGTGACCTCAGGGACTATTTTGTAGAAAGTCTTACCCCAGGGACTATTTTGTTAAAAAGTGATACCACAAGGACCTCCAGTACAATTAACCCTTGTATTTAAGACTTCTACAAATTGTAATTGTCTATTAACATAGTTCAACTGAACCTCTGAGATATTAAGATTTTGCAAACAAATCTCTTTACATATATTAATCACACAACGTCCTTCCACTATAATATATTCTGCATGAGTCAATAAGATTAATTAATATCACTGTCGTAATCTCTAGCTCATGTAAGTATCATGATTCATTATTAAGTTAGACCATAAAATATTTTTCAAAATAATATATATTGTATATATTTTGGATTCCTTATTAAGCATTCTTGCTATTCTATCACCATACATACAACTCAACTTTGTCAATATATTTAGTCTTTGAGGACTATCTGAAAGAAATTAAATATGTATAGCGGAATTTAGATCGACATACCTCCAGCCATAATTGCTCAAGTGTTTATCTTTGTATTGCAAAAAAAAAAAAAAAAAAAAACACGTGAGAGTGATAGGGTTCTTCTAGCCTATTCCTTAACTGTATTAGCCGTATTGATGGAATACACAGACATTTATTTTATAGGCTAGGTAAGGGACCCCTGATCAGAATTCTACTGCAGTTATTCCTCTCATTAAAGAATAAGATTCTATTTAAAATTTAAATATTCAAAACTAGTAACTGACATGAATAAAATTCAAAACACCTATGATTTAAATTCAAAATTTCATACACTAGATATGTGGGCCACCTTAAGGAAAATATTCAAAATATTTTACATTCTCCCACTTGGTCCACATAACACATAAATTACTTGATTGAGTGATTGACACTTTTTTATGGCCATTACTATATTCATTTCTACTAGTTTTGAAACATTCTCACTCAAATAAAAAATATTATGCATGAATAATGGCAGTAAGACTTTTATGATCAAATTCTTTCCTTCCATGTATCACAATACACAATAGTCTCTACATGAGACTTTATGAGCTAAGACTTTATGAATGAACTTCTAATAAGTCATTCGGGTCCAAAATAAATATCCCCATGGATAAATAAATAATGTATGTGCACAAATAAACATTATTTCTCATAAAGAGAAACTGTATTTCTAATTAGAACAATGAAAGAGAAACAAACTTACACTAGATCAACAAGCCCATATGCTCCACATGACCTTTAAACTGCTTTATTGGTAAATCTTTTGCCATGAGATCAGCTATCATCAAATCATTGTTTGTATGCTCAATAGACAATTCATGTCTCCTTATATTCTCTCTCACACTAAGATACTTAATGTTGATATGTTTACTTTTACTTCCACTTTTATTATTCTTTGAAAAGAATACTGTTGTATTGTCGCAGAAGATCCTGATAGTTATCGCTATAGAATTGACGATCTTGAGACCACTAATAAAATTTTGAGGTAAACTTATAGTTAGCCCCTTATGTTTGGGCAAAAATCAAGTTGCTACCCTTATTTTTCAATCCAACAATTTGAGACCCATAACTTTCAAAACCTATCAATCTTCGCCCCCCGTCTAAATCAAGCGTTAAGTCCGATGAAAAATCATGCAAAATGACCGAAATACCCCTCCAAGGCTAAATTCTAAAAAATAAATAAAAATAATAAAATTTAAGAAATAAATTAAAAATAAATAGATTATTGAAATAGATTTTCAATAGTTTTATTTAAAAATATTATTTTTTTAAAAAAATATTATTTTATTTTTAATGAATTTTTTTTAGTAATTTTATTTTGGAGGGGCATTTTGGTCATTTTTCATGCTTTTCCGTTTGATTTAACGTCTAATTTAGACGGGGGGCGAAGATTGATAGGTTTTGAAAGTTATGGGTCTCAAATTGTTGGATTGAAAAATAAGGGTAGCAACTTGATTTTTGTCCAAACATAAGGGGCTAACTATGAGTTTACCCCTAAAATTTTTCCAACCACAATGCTGTGTACTAGCTTCATAGCAAATAACAAATTCTGCCTCCATGGTAGACCTAGCAACCAAAGTTTGCTTACTACTTTTCTAGTATATAGCTCTTTCAGCAAGAAGAAATATATAACTTGAAGTTAACTTTCTGGTGTCTACACATTCGGCATAATCTGAGTCTGAATAACCAATCACCTCAATCTGCTATTCTTGGTTCCTTGTAAGTAATGCATGACTTTCTTTGCAGCTTTCCAATGTTCCGAACCTGGGTTACTTTGATATCTACCCAAAAATCCTACTGCCAAACTTATGTTAGGTCTAGAGCAAACCTGCGCATATAATAGACTCCCAACAGCAAATGCATAGGGAATATTTTTCATCTGCTTCTATTCCAATGCATTTTGTGGACTTTGACCTTTATTAAATTTTTCCCCTTTGACAATAGGTGCTACAGTAGGAGCACAGTCCTTCATGTCGAATCTCTCTAAAACTTTCTTAATGTAGGCCTTTTGAGACAGTCATAATGTTCTTTATTGTCTATTTCTGTGAATATCTATGCAAATAACATAAGAGGCTTCACCCAAATCCTTCATTTCAAAGTTTTGGAGAGGAACTGCTTACTTTCATGTAGCAAACCTAAGTCACTGCTTGCAAGTAAAATATCATCCACATATTGGACCAGAAAAATGAATTTACTCCCACTGACCTTAAGTTATATACACTGATCAACAATATTCTCAGTGAATCTGTATAAGGTGATAACCTCATGAAATTTCATATACCATTGATGGGAGGCCTGCTTTAGCTCATATTTAGATTTCTTTAATTTGCAAACTAACCGACTGTTATCACAAAAACCTTCAGGTTGAGCCATATATAGCTCATCCTCTAAATTCCCATTTAAGAAAACAGTTTTCACATCCATCTGTTGTAGCTCTAAATCAAAATGAGCTACTAATGCAATGATTATTCTAAATGAATCCTTCTTAGAAACTAAAAAGAAGGTCTCGTGATAATCGATATCTTCCTTTTGAGTAAATCCTTTAGCCACAAGTCTAGCTTTATATCGCTCAATTCTACTAGAAACATTTCTTTTGATTTTATAAACCCATTTGCAGCCAATTGCTACAAATCCTTCTTGTAGCTCAACTAGATCCCAGACTTAATTTTTACTTATAGATTCCAACTCTTCTTGCATGGCATTAAACCAAAGCATGGAGTTATGTCCATTCATGGCCTATGAAAACGTACTTGGATCGTTCTTAGGTCTGACATCAAAATCAAACTTTTGGAGGTAAACCGTATAGTCATTTGAAATTGCTAGTCACCATATTTTTAAAGATCTTCTTAACCCTTCCTCCACTGTATTTGGCAGTGTCGGAGTAGGTTCAATTTGAACTTGTTCTTCATGAACTGACTGTTCTTGAGTTGATTGATGTTCTAGGATATCATTTTGACTTTCCCTAACCACAATCAAATGTCTCTCAATTAAAGGCATTTCAGTTAGTTCTCGTGCTTCCTCAAATTCAATCTGTCTAGAGTAAGCACTCTCACTAGTTTCAGTATCCTCAAGAAATCTGACATTTTTAGACTCAATGACTTTAGGAGTATGAGAATGACAGTAAAATCTTAATCCTTTAGTGTTTACTGCATAACCAATAAAAAATCCTCTAGTTGTCCTTGGGTCTAATTTCTTTATGTGAGGATTATAAATCCTCACTTTTGTAGGATAATCCCATATGTGTATATGATTCAAACTAGGTTTTCACCATTCTATAATTCAAAAGGCGTCTTTTCAACAGCCTTGGATGGAACCATGTTCAATATATACACTGCGATTTTTAAGGCTTCACTTCATAAGGATAGGGGCATATTAGAATTACTAATCGTGCTCCTTACCATGTCCATAAGCGTGTGATTCCTCCTTTTAGTTACACCATTTTGTTGAGGTGTACTAGGTGTCGTATATTGGGCAATAACGACTTCTACCTCAAGGAATTTCGCAAATGGACTCTTTATTTGTCCTTATTTTGTGTACCTACCGTAGTACTCCCCAACTCTATCAGATCTTACGATCTTGATTTGCTTTTCCTTCTGTTTCTCTACTTCCACCTTATAGGTCTTGAAAGCATCTAATGCCTCAGACTTATTATTGAGAAGATAGAGATACATATATCTTGTATGGTCATCAATGAATGAGATAAAATATCTCTGTCCATTTAAGCAAGGGTAGTAAATGGCCCACAAATATCTGTGTGTATGATTTCCAATTAGTACTTTCATAAAATTGCCTAAAATTCTTTTCATCAGGGTGTTGGCCAAAGCTTTATCGAAACTCACAAATTGGTCTTCAACCGCCTTAATTAATTCCTTTGCCTTAGTGCATGTAGGGATAAAACCCTTAATGCTTTTAATAATATGAGACTACATGAACATCAAACTTAGGCGATTAGATCGCTCTCACCATTTATACTTAGTGACCACTTACGGCATACTTGAGTTCGTGAGAGCGGGTGGTTCATTCTCACGAAGTGTCAGGTCAAGGTCTATGCACCCAAGAGCAAACGGTACACTTTCTTTCCCGTCAGTCAAATTTTCCCATTTAGCATTGGAATACGAGATTCAAAAGCAGTAGGAATAGCTGCAATAACCAATAAAAAGAGGATGGCGTAGCTTCTCTTAATTGAAAAGTTCCCTCCCCCTCTCTGTCGACCTTCTCCGGATTCCCTCCCCCCTGTTTTTTGTTTTTAAATACTAAACCACGTAGCTTCTATTAATGAGAAACTACGCCGTTTTGATAGAGTTTCCCACCCCACTCTTTGTCGACCTTCTCCCCCGATTCCCCCCACCCTTCCAGTTACACATTTCTGAATTTCTCTCCGCCTCTCCCCTCCCTCTCCAAGGCACAGTAACAGCCCAACCATCTCCAGGCTCTCCCCACGCTGGCCGCGCCTCCCTTCGCCGACCACCACACTACCACACTCCTCTTCTCCCCTCCTTCACGCATCAATCTCTTCTCATCTCCTCATGCCACATCTCTCTGACAAGTCTCGTACCTAGGGTTCGCGCTAGTCTGCAATCGATTTGTCACGGCCATGCCTCGGTACGGACTTGATACTCTCTTGTTGGGTTGGATCTTTCGTGTATTTTAACTCATTATAATTTCCTCGCTTCGATTTTCCAGGTATTACTGTGATTACTGTGACACCTACTTGACCCACGATTCTGTAAGTCCCTCTGTTTCACTTGGTGCCTTTTCCTTTTTTTTCTCTGCTGTTTCTTTGGTGCTGTTCTGCTTGAAATGCAAGTATAGTTGGTGCATTTGATGCTATGTCTATCTGTTATAAGAGCTTCCAATTTTTTATTTGGACTTCATAAGAAAGCTGAAGATTAGAGGTAAGATTGAATCAATTCATGTCATTAGTGTCTTTCATTGGAGTTGACTGCATACATATGGTTCGGAGGATAGTTAATTAAAGTGGATAGCTCTTGTTATGCACCTGAACTTTTATTTTAGGTTTTTTCTTTTAAAGGATTTGATTCGCCCTCAATGTTTATTATCTTGGTTTGCCATGTGCATTTTCAATGCTTATGCTTGCAGCTCCTTGAAAGTGAGAATTGAAGATTTTGTATTGCTTACGGGCTCCCTTTTTATATTGCAGCCATCTGTAAGAAAGCAGCACAATGCAGGTTACAAACATAAGGTACTTACCTCTCTCTCTCTCTCAATATATATATCTCCCTGTCTCTCTCTCTCTCTCTGTGTTAATGAAACTTGTATGCGAACTATTTACAAAAATTCAGGCAAATGTCCGGACGTACTATCAGCAATTTGAGGAGCAACAAACTCAAAGCTTGATTGACCAGAGGATAAAGGAACATCTCGGGCAAGCTGCAGCATTCCAACAGGTTGGTGCTGCTTACAATCAACATCTAATGGGTCAGAGGCCCCGCCTTCCTGTTCTACCTACACCTGTAATGCCACAGTTACCTGGGAGTTCACCATTACTCCCAGGGATGAGGCCTCCTGTCTTGCCCAGACCTATTTCTGGAGTTCCAGGTACTTTATTGCGCCTCATTTGTTGTTGATGCATAGATCCATACATTTGGGCATTTGAGTGTAGACACTGCTGTATTGATTTCAGATATGCCTGCTATCCTTTCTTCTAGGTCAGAGAGTGATCGTGTTTCTGATTTCTGTATTGCTATTACCACTGCTAGTAGATATCATTGTGCACAGCTGTTTTTTTTTTTTTTTTTTTCTTTCCGGGGGATTCTAACTCTCATTAAGTTTTCCTGTGTAGCTGTCAGATAGACAAAACATTTGATTCACTCATTATCTGTTTAGATGTTTTTTAAAACCTACCAGTACTGCTCTCAAGCAATGATAATGGGCTGCTTTCTATCCTTGCCCCTGATCTTCACAAGCACTAGAATTTTGATGACAGCCTTCTTCCCCATTTTTGTTTAATGCTTGGATCTTTATGCCACGATGGGTGATTCATGTGCAAGTCGTGTACTCTGTGCTTTGTTCTTAAGGACATACCTTATATTTCTTCTGGGGTTGTCAGGATATGGGTCTGCTCCGACAATGCCGATGATGATGGCTCCACCTGGTGCTCCTTCCTTACCAGGTCAATTGAATGCCATTCCAAGGCCTCCTGTAACTGCAGCCACAACAGTTCCTGGAAGTACAGGACCACCTACATCCAATGGTGCCCCACCTATGGTTGCACAGCCATTATATCAAGTCAATCCACCAACGTTGACAAGTGGAGGCTATGAAAATCTCAATGTGAATGCCCAAGCTTCTGAGGCTAATCATTAGCCTTGACAAACTGGTTGGTTTTTCTTCTATTAACAATATCTAAAGGTATGGAAATAGTTCATGTATTACTAACGTACAATAGTGTTTACTGGAAATGAGGAATGATGGGAATCTATTCGATCCAAAGAATCAATTATAACTCTTTTTTGCATTGTATCGTGTAACTAAAATTTACCTTGTTGGGTTCTAAGTAAAGGGAGAAAACATTGTGTAGAAGCTGAATCTGCTAGAGAATATATAATGTCCTCTCCTGAAATTGGAGTGGACTAGAAAAAATTAACAATATTGTGTCATTCTGGAAATTAAAATGCCTTGTTAACAAAATTTATGAAGGAACATTGTAATGGTTGTAATTGTTTTCTGCATAGATGCCATTCTACGTTGAGGGTTTTTCCCTATGCTATGTTGGTGTATAACTGGCATAACCATACGTACATGATGCTTCCTTTTGCAGAAGTTCTTCAGCTTGTTGACGGTTGGATGCTGGAGCTTTTTGATGCTATAGTACCATAGGAAGAGGGAGGGAGGGGGAGAGGATTGGGGAGGAGCCGAATAGTTTAAATAAATATCTGCAGTGATAAATTGTAGAAACAGATTCATACTTGACATCGGTCTTACACTATTACCAGGACAGTAAAGATGGAATTAATTCAAGGAGCAGAGGTGATTAAGTAAAGATGAGTGTGTTGGCGTAGCAAAAAAAGCTGGTAGCATAAGAGGTAGGGTGAAGAAGATAAAGAAGAGTTGGATAGATTTCTAAGGCAGTGTCAAATGAAAATAATCACGTTATTTTCCCTTAGTAACTTTCCAAACATCTTCCAGTTTGCTAACTATATTGAAAACTGATAAAGACTTTGTCAATAACTGTAATGGAACTAGTGACAATCATATAAGTTTTCCATGTCCTATTCTTTTTTGTTTTGTCTTTTTTAAGCCTCATAGTGCCAGACTCTTTATACATGATTGTGAAATCATTGTTAATGCTCGTCGCAGGCAAACAAAGAGTTTTGGTGCCACACCTGGCTTTGAGATTGTCATCACTTGCTCGTGATTCTCCCTGTGTAATGGGCATGAAGAGGTTGTTACCCGATGCTGAATGTAGCGAATAGTTGTCATCTCATTTTTGTAAACATTACACATTGTGGATCCAGATGTAGTTGCTACTGGAAAAGTTCGGTTTACCCAGAATTAGTATCTGATTTAGCTTGTTTTGGTCTGTAGTAGAGATTATTGCTTGAAATTATGTAATTTTGCGCCAATTTGAAAGTAACTGCTCTTATGAAGGGTGAGACAAATATCTATCAGCTATCCATGTTGTAGTTTTGTTTGGCTCTGGTCTGTGCAACCTTCCCATGGCAACCTTTTCCTGGTAAGTTAAGAAATTGTGTACAAGGACCGTTTCCTTATTTTTGAAATGGTAATAGGGTCTGAAGATAAATAGGATCTAGCAAGATCCTTGCTTATCCGCTAGCGTGTTACTTTAAGGCTCTATAATAGATCGAAAGAACATATATCGCTTGCATAGGATTGAAGCAAGGTTGGCGTCTTTCTTTGCACTCATAGAAACACAAGAAACATATATAGTTACTCTTTACACAATATATAACGTGGTATGCCCTTGCTATTGCAAGTACCGCCCTGGCTAGCCCTGCAATCGACCATTATCCATTGTTTACCATGTACTCTCACTTCTGATTCGATTCGGATTCAATCATCCTAATAAACAGATCACATTTAACAATTGCATTAATGAGTTCGATGGACGGCCTATATCAAGTTATTCCAAAAAAAAAAAAAAAAAAAAAAGTAATAGAAAAAAAAATAAGGGGTTGAACCTCAAGTGCCTAAGCTAACTCGATTTGAGTTATCAGTAACTCATTAATACAGTAACTAATAAAATTTGTTTATTAGGACATGTTAGAATTTTACTCTTAGGATTCAATCCGAATTCCTTCTAATTGGCCTAGATAAGTTACCGATGAACTTGATACCAATTTTCAAGTAATGTGGTGCGATCTTTCACACTTGTTACCATTCTAAACTGAGATCCCTTCTAAAGCTTAATTCTTTTCCTCCCCTTTCCCGCTGCTTCATCTCTGTTTTAAGCACCTATGTATTCATCTGTCGGTGGAGATGCATATTCTTCGCATTTTAAAAGGAATCATAGTCTCTCTCTCTTAATCTCTTCTCTCTGTGCATGGCGCAAGATTTTGTTGAGTTGGCATGTCTACAAATGAGAGCATCCATCATAACCGCAGGAAACGCTTTTAGAGCTGGTTGCTTTAGACAGTTCTGTCTATGCACCAGTCGGATGCATGTCTACAAATATAGATTTTGCTTGCTTTGTAGTTAGTTCTGTTGTACCTAGTTTGCCAAAAATCCCAAATTGTGCCGAGCTCCCTTCTTCCCGTAATTAGGTAGATCAACATGAAATCAAGTTTTAAAAAAAAATTAAATCTTATAACTTTTTTGTAAACAGCATAAACACCAGATGAACGTACTCCCCCCTCCCCCAAAAGAAAAGGTGAGCCTATACTATTAAGATGACCACAAATGGAAATTTGGAAGAGACATGATTTTCTGCACAAATTTAGATGTCAGATGGTGACAAATTTTCTGTCCTAGGGATTGCATTCACTTACTAATCACTTAAAGTCACATTTATCGAAGCACATGATGTTTGAGCGTTAAAATTTTAGAGTGTTGGAGTTGGTGAAAAAGTGAATTTAGAGATGATTTGAATGAATTTTTTATATTTATTTGTAGTAAAAATGATGATTTGATGGGGAGAGAGAATTTTTTGTAGTTATTTTATTAGGGCCAAAATTTTGTCCCTCAAATACCATAGACTCAGTGCTCCAGTAAAAGTTTGAGTAATGTGTCAGCGGAGAAGTGCTGGGAAATGGTTCTTCAGAGACAAAACCAGCAAATTTATAAGACAGAGCAGCCTAGGAGAACAAGGACTGCTCCCTTTCAATCCTTTAGAGCATTCCAATAAGCAGCTTATTCAAATTTGGCTCTCTATTTTAACCAAAAAGCACACTTCTCTATTTTAACTATCAACTTTTTAAAAACACCCCAACAGCTTCTCTATTTTAACCATTTACTTTTACTATTCCATTTAAATATTATTTTTCAAATATTTCTTTATTCTTTCTCTAACATTTATATTTTTGAATATTCGTTTTACCGTAACGGTCATATTTTTTAATATTTATCTTATCCTAAAAAGGTTGGATTTTTAAATTTTGTCTTTTCTTAACGGTCGGAATTTTTTAAATTTGTCTTATCCCAACGATTAGATTTTTTAAAATTTATCTTATCCTAACGGTCATATTTTTGAAAATTTGTCTTATTCCAACAGTCATATTTTTAAAATTTTGTCTTGTTCTAATGGTCATATTTTTTGAAATTTGTCCTTTTCCCAACGGTCATATTTTTTTTTTAAAAATGCCTTTATGCTTTCAATATAAATAAGACCATTTGCTCTGCCATAGTCATTCACCTCAACCAAAGTTTATTTTCATTTTATCTCTGTTTTTTTTTTCTCTCTATTTGTCTCTTATGGCTCATTTTTTCTTCAAGAGTGGCTCTTTTCTTCCCAAAATGCTTTATGATGACTCTGATGATGATTTAGAGGTAATTAATAGTTTTATGGAAGAAGGATCAGCATCGCACCATGCTGGTACCCAACGTTGTAGGTATATCATGCGTAATTGGTTGGAAGGCCATGAAAGGCTTATGCTCGACTATTTTGCTGAAGATCCAGTATACCCTCCCAGACTATTTCGTAGGAGGTTCCGGATGAGGTGTCCTCTTTTTCGACGTATTGTATTTGAGGTTGAAGCACATCAGCCATACTTCACCCAAGAAAGAAATGTAGCTGGAACACTTGGATTTTCTTCTATTCAAAAGATTACTGTTGTATTCAGGATGCTAGCATATGGAGTATTGGTGATTATGTGGACGAATATCTAAGAATTTCAAAAGCCACAGCAATGCAGAGTCTCAAACTATTTCTGAAAGTAGTGGTTTCTCTTTACTCTGATCAATACTTGAGGTCACCAACAACTAATGACATTGCAAGATTGCAGGCGATTGGCGAACGTCGTGGTTTTCCTGGGATGTTGGAGAGCATCGACTACATGCATTGGATGTGGAAGAATTGTCCGACCTCATAGAAATGTATGTATTATGGTCATAAACGTGAAGTAACTATAATCTCAGAAGCAGTTGCTTCATATGATCTTTGGATATGGCATGCATTTTTTGGGTTACTTGGGTCTAACAAACATCAATGTGTTAGAAATATCCTTTTTGTTTACTAAGCTTGCTTAAGGGCGTACTCCTCAAGTTAATTACTCTATTAATGGTCATGATTACACTATGGGATATTACCTTGCTGATGGTATATATCTACAATGGTCGATATTTGTAAAAAAACATCCCAGCCCCAATAGGAGCCAAAAAGAAACATTTTGCTGTAGCATAAGAGTCTACAAGAAAGGACGTAGAGCGTGCTTTCCAGAGTGTTGCAAGCACGATTTGCCATTGTGCCTCAGCCGGCACTATTTTTCTCAGTCCCTGAGCTCAAAGACATTGGTACCAAGTGACACATTGTCCCCCTCACCTTCATTTATTGAATTCAGATCATGACTGGCATTAGCAGATGTTGCCACATTTGATTTTTTTTCTTTGATTCTCCTTGTGACTTTAGTTATTATCATAAGCTCTTATGGTTATAAGCCTCGTAAGTGACGGTTAGGATTTTCTTTTAAACAATCTGATGGTGAGGAGCCATGCCACGTCATTAAATGAGCTTAAACTGTTGAAAACGCGACCAAGACCCATTTCCAGCTCCAAACCCTTTCTCCTCTCTCAAATTTTTTTTTTCTTCGTTCCTCTCTCGAAATTTCAAATCGCAGAACATTCCTTTTCAGCTCCCATGATTTCAGCCCCCAAATCGACATTCTCCTCTCTCGAAATTTCAGCTCGCACGATTTTAGCTCCCATGATTTTAGCCCCGAAATCGCAGAATAGATTTCAGCTCCTAGCTCCCAAATCTGTTTGAAATCGATATTTCCTCTCTCAAAATTTCTTCCCCCAAATTAGTGAGTTCGACATTCTCCTCTCCTTCCTCAGATCCTCTATGTTCTCTAGTTTCTGTGGCTTCTCCTTCTCCCCGTTCAAATTGAACATAGAAGAAGGTAAATCCTTGCGCATATTTCTAAAGGAGAGTTGTGTGCCAGTTACAGGTCACCAATCCACCAAATTCCACGGTATTTAAAAGGCTAGATCTGTGTTATATTTTTTACCCATTTCTTGTTGTTAATTTAAAGTTTCATTTTTGGTCTTACTTTTTAAGAAATCGAACCTCCTTCCCCCCATTTTTGTTCGTTAGTGTTGTTCTTGATTGAATAATGTTCAGGTCGAATATTAAAGAGCAAATTTATTAATTTTGCAGAAAATCGTATTATATGAGCAATTTTTACTGTTAAGAAAGCCATTTAATTATGGATAATCCTTCCTTCGTGGTCAAGATTTGATTATTGTCTCTGCACTCTGTCAATTTTACATTCTGTAATGTCACAATGGTCAATGTGACTACTGGTGTTGGCTCTAAATATGCATTTAAAATCCAATGAAACTTCTGGCTCTGTTATTTTTTTTTTCCATAGTGGTGTAAACTTCTAATTGTGCACACATGCTTGTTTAACAGAGACAATTGCAATACATCCATTGTCAATTTCCACTGAAGTTGCTCCAATCCTGATTTTTCTTATGATCTCTGTCTAACATGTTAGCAAGAACTAAGAAAAGGATTTCAGCATGGGGTGATGAAACAGATTAGCAGAATCTTCCCAACAACAGTTTTTTGAAGGCGTATTGGGGATTCTTCTGAATGAGGGCACAACTGACATTGAGAAGAAAGATTGTGGTCCTAAAGATTTGCTGCTTGAGATGAATTGTATTCTTAGGCCTATTGGTTTCATAATTATTTGTACATATTATGGATAAATGGAGGAAAATAATGGGGTGTATATAGAACACATTTTGTATTCACAACTCTATTTGTAGCCTGTCATCTATTTGGTTTCTCCTTTCTGAATCCATTTCTCAAGTTGTTAAATGTTTTTTCCCATTTCTAGTTTCATATTGGGGCTAGTTTTTTTTCGTTTATTCAATCATGAATATTTGTGACATATGAGCTCAAAACAACCAAAATGATTGTAATTGAACATGTATTATTGAATGAAGATTGTACAAATAGGATGGTAGAACCTCCAAAATAGTCTCACAAGTGCATGCCAAAACATAACTTTGGCAGCTGTTCTTGTGCATCCATTTCCAATCAGAGCAAAAATAGGTTCAATGTGGACTTTCCTCCTGAAACCATTCCCATCTTCTTTATCAGCACGTGGTCAGCATTATATTGGCACATTAGAGTTAAACAATTGTACTTTTTATTTAACAAAAAAGTATCTCATATATTGTAAACAAAAAGTAAAGGGGAAATGTCATTGTTCGCCCATAAGTATGCGTCAATTGCATTTACGACCCCTTAACTTTCAAAACTGCGATTTACGTCCTCTAAGTATGAAACATTTGCAATGTTCTTCCACAGTCAAAATTTCTGTTAAACTTGACAGAATTCGGCATTAAAATGACCGAAATGCTCTCAAAGACAATTAAAAAAATAAATAAATATTGGAGAAATAAATTAAAAAAATATATAGATTACTGAAATAGAGTTTCAATAGTTTTATTTAAAAATATTACCTTTTTTTAATATCATTTTTTAATATTTTTTAATGATTTTTTTAATATTTTTAGTAATTTGTCTTGGAGGGTTATTTTGGTCATTTTAATGTCGAATTTCGTCAATTGTAACGGAAATTTTGATTCTGGATGAACATTGCAAATGTTTCATACTTATAGGACGTAAATTGCAGTTTTTAAAATAAGGGGGCGAGAACTGCAATTGGCGCAAACTTATGGGGCGAACAATGACATTTCCCTAAAAGTAAAACTTATGAACTTATTTTATATCATTCACTTAGAAGTTTGTGGCATATACCACTATGTCTCCATTAACCTACAACTTGTCAAGGCTCTTAAATCGTCCACTTAGCGATTTGTCCTCATTGTCCTCGTCATGAACCTTGTCCTCGTTAGATGCCTATGAAGGAGGAATACACAAGTATAATTGTGTCAGTAATTTTATTCAAATAAAAAAAAAATCACATGTTACGGTATTGGTAACGTTTATTTTTCAACTCTAAGCACGAAATTAGAAAACATACCTCCAATTCATCACTTAGTTGCAAACAACGAGAAACTGGTTGTGACGAAGCACGGCCAACCTCAGGGGCACGGGCATGACCACGACCATGTAAACACCTTTGCTCAAGTCTGCTCTTTAATCGCTTATTCCCTTTATGCTTCGGCTCCCAAGTCTTGAAACCTTTTGTAACAATTCCCATATCAACATCTATTCCAAAACCCGAGCTAACAGGGGCAGAAGGATCTTCATCATCTAATGACAATTGAGCAAGTTCCTGTTCTATTATAGCGTTGCAACGATCAAAGAAGGGCCAAGATTGAGTTATATCTCCATAACGCTGGATAGTTGAAGCAAACTGGTTTATATATCTCCTGCGGTTTGCCACCTTTTCCAATGTCGAATCAACCGTAGCATGTGACCTGTACATAGGCGCAACTGACTGCCTAACATCTTTTCTCCACCTGGCCAGAATATACTTTTGTGGAATAGAGAATGAATCTCTTTTTGTTTCAGCACCCATATAATGTGATTGCATATGACACCCATAAATTCGAAGAGTTTGCAACTACATGGTGAAACCCATTCTTCGTCTTGATCACATAACGCTTCGCTATTGAACAATCATGGGTGGCATCCTAACTGTGAACGTATACCTCATGCTCTTTGGTCCCAATACTTGCCCTCCGGTGGTCCAACTTAAGATAATTAACTTTCCTCCACTGCTGCCGAAAAGCAGACAACACAGCAGGAGTGTATACTCTGTTGCATGATCACAGAGTGGGTCCTCAAGTGATCTAATGTGTACTGTATCGAGCATCTGAAAATTTGCCACTAACTCGTTGTATCGCAACCCATCGATTGCTTGTTGAAAATTTTGTAGGAATTGATCCATATTCATAATTGTGTTCACGTACCTACACAATGTCGCATTGAAACTTTCACTCAACTGAGTCGTTGTCTTCCCAACACAAAAAATATTGCGTACTACTTTGGCGCCCACTTCTCGCGCTTTTCATATATCTTATGCAACCATTCAATGCCTTGGAGTTCATACTCCTTAATCATTTTACTCCAACACTCTTCAAAGTCATCTACCTCATGGTTGAACAAAAGATTATTCTAGTTTCCTTTGAAGCCCTTGTTGCCAAACAGGGGTCCCAGATTCTTCAATACATTTTGAGATATATGCCATGCACATAAAAAATAGTGTGTGTCTGGTAGGGCAGTCGAGATTGCAGCTAGCATACCTGCATCTTAATCCGTGAACAGAGATTTCGGAGGCCTTCCCATTCATACACTCAACGAATGTCTCAAATAGCCAACTAAATGTTTGCGTTGTCTCGTCAAACAATAAGCAAGCTCTGAACATGACCGATTGTCTATGATGATTCACCTCTATAAATGCTCCCAATGGCCTGTGCTCGTTGTTCGTCCTATATGTAGTGTCGAATGACACAAAGTCCTCGAAGATGGCATAGTCATTTTGCATGGCATGGTCCGACCAGAAGATATTAGTAATGTGCTCCTTTTCATCTATCATGACCCGAAAGAAAACTCAAAATCTTTCTTTAGCTAATCACCAAACCAATTAAGAAGAACACTGGCTACACTAACCTCCATTGTCTTACTTCTTATACCATTCAAATAATTTTTATAGTCCTGATGAGTGAAGCCCATATGTTGTCTACCACCAGCTTGCGCCGCCATCAAGTCGTGGGCGAGTTTAGGGCGAATGCCTGCTCTATTTGCCGCTATAGTCTCTGCACATTGCAACTTGGTCATTTGTCTTTAAGAACGGAGCATGTGAACTTTTGTAGGTGTCGCCAACTCATGATTATGTTGTGACACCATTTGAAGATGCAATACTTCCCACTAGACTATTGCTAAAAAGTACAACTTGCGGGGCACCCACATCTCGTATTTCGTCGCTCCCGCTTCACCGGCACACTCAAATCCTTTTATTTTTTGTCCCTTCTTTACTACAAACAAAAACTTTGCTTGTCCAATACCCTTGTTCTCTATGCTTGAAGCAAGCTTGTTTACGAATGCTGAAGCCTTTAACTATTGCATACCTATTGTACCAGTCGTATGCATGCTCGACATCCTTCCACTTTAGACTCCAGACATCTACTATATCCCCGTTGTCCGCTTTTACCATGTCACCTACATGTACGAACAAAAAGAAAAAGATTAAACAAGTCCTGATACTATTTAAGCTGCTCAAATAAAGGACAACCAACTTACCTTCCGGGTTAGAAGTACTACTAGACCCTTGTCTATTGATATTGGGATTGATCCCTTCCATTGCAGCCATATTATCCCCTTATAATCCAAATACAAATCAACCCGAAATCCAAAAATTAGTGTTGCAAGATACATGTGAAATAATTATCTCTCATGCCTAGGCTTTAAAAAGAGCTACATCATAAACTACAATACAAGGAAGGAAATTAGTAATTATTCTGAAATCGAATTCCAACAAATCATTTACAAATCAGGGAAGAATTGACCAGGCCTTACACAAGTGAATGCATGGTTTCCTGCTATTTATTCATGTAAAAACTCATGGGAAATTTAATAGAAAAATAATGACAGTAAATGTATAGTTTTTACTTAAAAGTTCTTGATATATTGTATGCTGCGTGGTGGTGCTTTTCTGGTCTTGGGACAAATATGGTCATTGGGACGCTGACTTCAATCACTATCATCATTCCACCCCTCTGTTTTACTTTTATTGTAATTAAAATAACTTGTTCAATATGTTCCATAGCTCCAATAATGCACCCACTCTGTAACTCCAATAATAAAAGTTGTGAATAAGGACAAACAAATTGAAAAGTAGAAAAATGAATGGGACAAACTTCCAATTCTCATATATATACAAACGAATAAATTCAAAAAGAAACAACATCACAAGCATTCAATCAAAGACTACACCGACAAAAGTTTATGACCAAAATTACCTAACTAAACAAAAAAAAGAAGAAGATAAATAGATAAAACCCTATCCAAGGCACTACCACTAGTTAACCGAAATCCCAAACAATCGAAAATCTAAACAGAATAAAAGTATTAACTCCCTTAGCTATTTAATATATTTTATCATCAACCAAGGGTGTATCGTTAGCCACTTGTTATGCGATTTGGGGGCTGAAATCGTGGGAGCTAAAAAGAATTATCTGCGATTTGAAATTTCGAGAAAGGAGAATGTCGATTTGGGGGCTGAAATCATGGGAGCTGAAAAGGAATGTTCTGCGATTTAAAATTTCGAGAAAGGAACCAAGAAAAAAAATTTTCGAGAGAGGAGAACGGGTCTGGAGCTGGAAACGGGTCTTGGTCGCGTTTTTGACGGGTTAAGCTCATTTAATGACGTGGCATGGCTCTTCACCATCAGATTGGTTAAAAGCAAGTCTTGACCATCGCTTACGAGGCTTATAACCATAAAAGCCTTTAATAATAACTGAACTCTCTCCTTGTTGCCATGGTACATCCATTTTTGTTCCCCTTTCAACATATTCCAACAATGTTCAAAAGGAAATCCTACACCTTTATCCTGTGAGCAAAACACAGCCTTTGCCTTTTGAATCTAAAAATTAAAGTAAATGTAAAAATAATTAGTATCTAAACAATAAAGATTTACAGTATTTAGTGTATGATTTTAATACAAGTTTTACCTTGTCATGCTCAGTAGTACCACTTTGGTTGAGATGTTCAATCTGATATAGGCAGGCAGCAAACTTAGAAACCGATTTTTTAATTATTGACCACCTATTCGTTAGAGAGGCAACAGGTCGTTCATAAGGGAATTCTTTATGATCATGGTAGTATGCGTGAACTCTTTCCTAAAATTGGTGATTTTTTTGGTCAGTCCCTAGCACTGGATCCATGCCTACATTTAGCCACGACAATACCAAGAGCTTGTCTTCCTCCATAGAGAAGTTGCTACCCCGTGTTGATTTCTTAGTGTGAGCCATATGAACTTGGGGTTGGGAGTGATCAACCGACATTGAAACTTGTTGTGATTGATCTAAAAATGAATTGTCCATGTTAGCATCTCCTTGTAAAAGCTTCATGAAGGATGTATCACCTTTCTCTTGGGAATCCATCCTAATAAAAGCACACAATAATAACATTTTAATAACTGAAGAAAGTTGAAGTTAGTTCTTTTTTAATATATACATTAGTGAATAATCATTTTATTAACAAAGGAGAATGATCCATAAATAGGAAGAATACTAGAGGAGCTTAGCAATTACTTTAAACTCATAAAAAAAAAATCAAAAAATGGTATACATCTTAGCAATTACAAATGCATGCTGCTACATAAACTAGTTTCAACTAAAGGTGAAACCCATCCAAAGAATTATATACTTTGGAAAAAGTGTTAATTGAAATAATTAATTCAACAACAATTTAGCTCACACAGAATTTAATCCACAAGAAAAGATCCAACAATAATTTAGCTCACAATAAAACAGGAGAAAGCAATAATCCACATACATACAAAAGATCCAATAGAAAATTAGGACCAAAAAGCATGCAAATCACTCTTTTGGACATTTATTCAAACAGGAAACATGCAACTCAAAACACAACTTTCAATTGGATGCAAAGTACAAAGGCATACAAATTATCACAATCAAAACTAAACCACAATAATCAATTCCTCATCAAGTTCAGTTTTATCGAATCTAATTTTCTGTTTGGTTGTCGAGAAAACTCAGGAAGAAGAAAAGAAAATTTGGAACTTTGTATCTAAGTTTTAACATAGCCAATAGCCATTACTTTCTCAGAAAAAGACAAAAACAATGAATTAGTTAGATCACGCGCATTTCAGATGCAACTATCCTTCCCAAAATTTTATCGGCAACCAAACAAAATTGAAGGAAACACAAATTGATTCGAACTCGAAGGAGAAAAACATTAAACTTTGATTTTCATAAACATAAGTCACTGCCTAAGAAATAAATTTAAAAGACTAAGAATTAGGAAAAAACAAGAATAGAAACCTAAAAGGCATGAACAATAGTCAAACAAAAAAAAAACCCTACAATATGAGGGGAGAGAGAGAGAGAGAATTAATGTGACGAACTTGAAGAGATTGAGGATTTAAATTATATCTTCATAGACGAGAGGGATTACTTTGTACAAAGATGGAGACCAGAGAGAGAGCGTGAGAGCTGGGAGACTAAAGAGGGAGAGCGTGAGAGCTGGGAGGAAGAAAAGAAAAAGAAAAAAAGAAGAAGAGAGATATTAATATTTTAAGATGGTGAAGTGAACAGTGGTTCTCTAAAAATAGAGAACCACTATTCACATGTTAAATTTTTTTGTTAAAATGGTTAGAATAGATAAGCTGCTAGGAAGTGTTTTTTAGCCTTTTTTTGTTAAATTGGTTATCTATTCTAACCAAAATGTTAAAATACATATGCTGCTAGGGAGTATTGATAGGCTCCAAATGTTTGGGTTTCTAAGTTTCTCTCTCTCCACATTGTTCAGGCAAACCACCTCCATCCATTCTTACAATTGCTTTTGTAGGAAATGAGATTACAAATTATTTTTACTAGATATTCCTCTCCAAGCACAAGCTTGCCTTCTTGTGGGTTAGGTGGGCAAGATATTCTTATTGAACTACAAATACAGCATGTTCCAATATTTGAATAAATGTACATTCTTATACTTTGCGAAAATTATTTTTGCCCAAAGATGCCTCTAATAGTTGGTGATGATGGGATAACGAAAATGCTTTTATTGTAAAAGCAAAAAATCTATGCACCCTCTGATATCTATCAATTTTCATATTTCTGTGCCATGCATATGATGTATTAAACCTCTTGAATTTTGTATTCTTGTTCTTAATCAAAGCTGCCAAAGCAAGCTGCACCTTTAAAATCGTTTAAAACAGCTATCTTGCACTAATGATGGATGCTTTGATTTGTAGACATGCGAACTTAACAAAATCTTGTGTCATGCACAGAGAGAAGAGGGTGAGTTTACAAGATCAGATCCAACAAAGAAAGCAAGAAAGGAAGATCGATTTACTTTATAGTCAGGTACCTCTCACTGTACAAGAAGGCAAGAACTCTCACTCCTTCCCAAATTACTTTGCATGTCCCTTTACGCTTCAGCTCTCTATAAATCCCATTACCACGACTTCCCCTCCCTCCCTCGCACCTCTGCTTCCACCATCTCTACCACCTCCAACTTTGTCGCTTCTGCCATTAGAACAACAACAACCACCTCCTCCTCCTCCTCTATCATCATCTTTATCACCACCTTCCTTTCCATCACATCAAGAACCTCTTCATCCGCCATCTCTTTCACCAACTCATCTTTCTCGTCCTCCACCACCAACTCTTCCACTCCCCTCCGACGACCATTTATTACTAGCCCAGCAATTCAACAACATAATCAACCCTAACTCTTCAAGAAGAACGCTTGTCCCACCTCACAGATCCTTCATGGTCACCAACGACTTTGACTCCAACTTCAACCTTGAAGACATTCAAATCATCCAACTATGCAAACAAATTCTCTTCTAAGGAGGGATTTTCGAAGGTATCCTAAGAGATGGACTGCGTTTCATTTAAAAAATCTAGTGGTCTTAATTAACCCACGTCATCTAATGAATAATATTGTAGTTACAATCCATCCCTTAGGACATCTTCAAAAATCCCTCCTTAGGAGGGAATCCATTCTTTGGAAACAACGCCTGCAACTATAGTATTTACGGGGATGAGTTTGAGCAGTAAGCCCAAACCTCCCCGCCGAAGGCTATTCCATCCGCATAACTATTTACGCCAGGCGGACGAGACACGAACTCCATATCAAACTTTGCATGCCTTTCAAGTGAGTTTCTGATTGTGTTTTTTGATTCTTTCTACGGTTTTGGCAATCAAGATTCACGAGAACCCTCTTGCTCATGATGTGTTTTCCAAGAGTTGGAGTGCATAGAGTTGTTGCCCGGCACAAAGGCAGAGATAGAATCTAAGATTGACATTATTGTTTCTTGGGGGTAACTCATGAGCTCACTACTGTTAATGATCTGTGCATATCTCTTTCTTTGAATTAATATTTGATCTGAATTTTGAGAATCTTGATCTCAGCCAGAAGACAGTGATCAAGAAAGTAGATTAAGATCCTTGCTAGTTTTTTCTCAAACTTTTTCTTGCTTTGGACTCCATGGGATTAAATGCAAAGCCATGTTCATTGTCCATCTTGAATGAATAAACTAGTGAAGGTTTTTTTTCTATCTTTTACAACTTTCACTTTTCTACTATTTCTTTTGTAATTATATCTACAAAAAAGATTGTTGGCTACAAGGTTCACCTACTGGCTTTGTTTCCATCCCTACATTTTCTAAACACCACTATAAAAAAGTTTAATTAGAAAGATTGGGCTGGCTACAAGGTTCACCTCCTGTCTGCCAGGTAGGTTATTAAAATAAGGAGACCTCTAGTTTCAGTCTGGTGGTATATATTAAGATTTGTTTGAATTTCAATATGTAGTATATTCTGCTAAATTTCACTATATTTGTTCATCTTGATATATAGGTGTGCCTGTGTGTATGTGTATATATATAATATATATATATATATATATATATATATAAGAGAGAGAGAGAGAGAGAGAGAGAGAAAGCATTTGCAGATCATCGAAAGCCTAGTTCCGGGTTGGCAGAGCTACTTACAATTTAAATGTGCAGTGGACTTATCTATATCCCCTTTGAGGCCCAAATCAATTGCACTTACATTTTTCTAGCTATTGCTTAAGCTAGGGCAAGTCCTAATTTAGAGGAACCAATTCACGTGAAAAAAAAATTGTATGAAATTTCAATTGTCATGAAAATTGTACTTTTAGCAATGAAAAGTCAAGATTCTTGTTATGGCATCACTCATCAGTTACCCCAAAGAAAGAATAGTGCTCATCAGGGATTCTATCCGTGAATCTTGATTGAAAGAGTTAAGAAAACAATTGAAAACTTGCTTGACAGACATGCAACGTTTGGTATAGAGTTCCTGTCTTGTCTGCCTAACACAAATGGTTGTGCGGATGGAATTGCCTTCTGCTGTGTTGTGGGAGGTTTGGGCTTGCTACTTAAACCATCACCATAAATATTGTGTTGAAAACGACAATATGGATGTTGTGTGCTGTGCAGACGTTGTTTCCAAATGTTTGAGTTTCTCTCTCCGCACATTATTTAGGTAAACCACCTTCATCCATTTCCTAACTGCTTTTTATTTCGGGTTTTGTATAATCCCCTGACCTGACACCAATTTTGTAGGAAATGAGATTACAAATTATTTTGACTAGCTATTTCTCTCTATCACACAAGCTTGCCTACTTGTGGGGGAGGTGAACAAGATATTCTTAATTGGTGATGATGGGGTAACAACAAGGGTTTTATTGTAAAACCAGAAAATCTATGCACCCAATCTTATGTTGTTATTGATTGATTTATTTTGTCCAAAATGGGCATAGGCTTGCAAACCTTGATATCGATTGATTTCCATCTTTCCGTGCCATGCATCTGATGTATTATATCTTATAATTTATTTATTCTGATTCTTAATGTTTATATTCCTCTCAGATGATTGGCGCTCTTGATCCCTATCATCAATGTGTGGAGTATTGGAATCAGAGATGCTTAGTGCCTGTAACTTTGGACAATAAGAGAATACGTACTCATTTTGTCAGTTACGCTATAAGAAACACAAAAGAAAAGTGTTTCTATATCAATTTGACAATGCTAAGCAACAAAAGAGTGCAGGGTAAGGATTAGTGCATATTGGATGGGTGTTGGTTGTGACATGGCTGGGTGTGGGTTTTACAAGAAAAATGATGATTTTTTCTTACACTATCAAATCTTTCCAATAAGTTTGATGAGGTTCTAGTGTTCTTGTTCTATTGCATGTTAGAATCTAAGTTGGTAAGAGCCTTCTATGTCAAACAAATAGTTAAAGAGTTCAAAGTTATCTTTTTGGGTGATATATGGATGATTTTTTTTTCCTTGCTAACATGCTAGGGTACAAATGGTGATTGGATGATGAAATGAGTCATGGGCCCAAAAAGAGAAAAAGGTTTAAAGGACTAAAATTAATGGGTGACACAGGTGTGATCAGCATCGAGAGTCGATATTGAAGTTAATATCAGGAATGATTTAAGAAGAGATTGTGTCCGAGTTATGACTTGTTGGGAAGCTCTACGAATCTAGTTTCTAATGCATCAAATGACTTATGATTTGTAGTATTCCAATGCATCAAATGCTCCAAGAGTCTTTTATGTTTCCTATGTCTTAATTAATATTTTGGAAGTTGTATTTCTCATTTACTCATGCTTGGAGAATTGTTCCAAGCTCTACTATTTAGACCCTTATCTAGCAACGAAAAAATACAGATTTCGAGTGTTTATATAATTTGAGCCTTAGGCTTATTTTAAGAAGAATTTCTTCTCCACACTTATCCTTCGGTAGATTCCGATAGATGGCAAGTTCAACTCTTATCCTTCGTTAGATTTTGATATAGGTGGCGTTCTTGCTTTGTATCTCGTGTTGAATTACATTTGGTGTGATTTATGCATCTCATTGTGTTTCTATTTGGGTGGTGAGCTTATCTATCCAAGTGTGTTTCCTGACCATCCCACAAATATTTAGACTAGTCCCATTACTATCCCAGCAGTCCTCTTATCAACGAGGTTCTTATATATCCAGAGCATTCCACTTAGTCCGAGTGCTCACAAGGTGTCCTGCGCTTTCCCTTGCAAACCCCGGTATTGATGAGAGATGACCTCTGGGCCCAAAAATGTTCTGGAAGCATTTTGAAAGCCCAAGGTCATGTAATTAAAGATTAATATAATGAAAAATAAAAAGAATTAAAAAAAAAATTAGCCTAAAGGCCACATAGTGCATCTTAGGAAGCCCAAGGCCTAAAAGTCAAGCTTTAAAGGATCAATTAAACAAGATTGAACCCGGAAGCCAAATCTAATGAATAAAAATAGTATTTAAGCAATGAGGTCCAAAACCTAATTAATCTGCTGTCCAATCCATTTAACCAATATGTGGTCGGGCCGCAAAGTCTAATCCAACATGTCTAGGTAGTTGGAATGAGAGGTCAAACACACTAAAGTAATAGGTTGGGCCAAAAAGCCTAAACCTCTAAGGTTGTAGGGATTGAGTCGTGAGGCCCAATCTTGCAAAGGGTAGGGGTTTGGGCTGTGAGGGAGAGATATGTAGAGAGAAAATTGTCCACTCTTTGTGTACCTATTATGGGAACATGTTAATATTCATGCACATTTGCTACATTTTGCTTGTTAATCTCCTTAAGTAGATTCATTCCTTTGATTCTCTATGATTGATTACTTTTGAATCTCTGCGTTGGTTATGTTTTATATATTGAATATACATGTGAATACACTTGTGTTAGCCCAAGGTTGTTTTGTAAATAATCAGTTTTTGATTTTGATGATAACAAAAATTCAAAGTGCTTTGAAGACATTTAGATTTTATTTTGTCAATCCACAATTTCTATAAAGTGTTTCAAAAGAACGAAGTTATCTCTCTCTCAAATACTCCTAAGCTTGTTTAAACACCAATGCAGAATCCAAAAAGGTCACTTTGCTTATTATAGGTGTTCATAGACGATTTGGAATAGAAACAACATTTTCAAGTTGCTGAAAATCCTTTCCCGCATTGATGGTGTCGACACATCGAAGAAAAGTGTTGACACATCACACTGTCACCTGACAGCTGTTTTGACACATAGAAGAATGATGTCGACACATTACACTGACATTCGAGAACAATTTTTGGGGTGTCAACACATTGATATATGGTATCGACACATTACACTGACACACCTGAGAGCACATTTTTAGACCAACTTTGTAGTGTCGACACATGCTGCGATTTTGCAGAAATTCTTGGAATGTTGCCAACTCATTTAAAAGCTCCAAAATGACTTGGGTACCCCTCCAACGGTACAATTAAGGGTTTTGAAGACCTTTGAAGACAAAAGACTATAAATAAAATAAGATGGAGAGATATAGATAAGAACTTGCACATCATTTATGACCTAGCCTATTAAAGAGAGAAAAAGCTTTGAAGAAGAGACAAGAACTCACCTCCCAAGAAAGCTAGTGCTCACACATACCAAGACTAAAGTTTTCCACTCAAATCTTGTCTTCTTACTCACTTTTGTGCTTTACACTTGCTTATTTGGCTTAAAGAGCCTTTCTTTATTATTCTATTATACCATTTTTTGTAAAACACTCAAGTGTTGGGAAACACTTGTCCTACTCGTGAGGGTAGAAGAAATTTCTTGGTTATTGGGATTTATGAAGAGAGTTGAAGCGTGACTCATAAAACGCTTTGTAAAGGTTACTTAGCACTTGTGAAGTTAAGGTGTATTTACTATTTCAAGATAGTGAAGAAAGCCCAAGGAAGTCAATAGCATTGGGGGTGGACGAAGGCAAGTATTGGTGAACCACCTAAAAATACCAATGTCTTCTCTCTAACCTTACTCTCCTTTATTTGCTTTATATTTATATTTGTGGTGCTTTATTTATTATTTATTATTTAGTTTAATCATTATCAAAAATGTTTTAATTTTTATATCTAAAAAAAAAAAGGATTGTTGGCTACAAGGTTCACATCCTGGCTTGTTTACATCTCTACATTTTCTAAACACCACTATAAAATAATTTAACTAGAAAGTTAGGCTGGCTACAAGCACTACTAGAATTTTGAGCTTTGTGACGAATTGAATTTCATCACTAAAAGTCCTTTATTAGTGAAGAAATGATATTTTCGTCACTAAAAATGGATTTTGAGATGAAATTTTTTTTCCATCAATAAAGCTATTATTGGTGACAAAATTTTACTAAATTTTTTTGTGAAGAAAATATTCATCACCAAGCCAATTGATTGGCATTATGGACGATCGATCACACTTTTGTGACGAAATACTTCATCACAGACTGCGCAGCGCTTTGGAGACACAATTATGTCGTCACCCATAACGATCGATCGATACAATGGAGTTCAGATACACGATCAATCATTTGTATTCACCGATCGATCGGACACACGTGTTACACTCTGAGAGCTACAGGTAAGTGTCCATCATCGTTTATCACGAACAAATGGCATGTTGGCATGTGTCCACAAAATGCGATCAATCGGTCCTATTTACCGATCGACCGGTTGTCACGTCTCGTGCTCATACTTACCCCCTAGGCTCACCTATAGTAATGGTATGCACACAGCCGGGGATTATGGCACGAAGGTCGCTAGAAAGTCTTAGTTGATTTACCATGAAACTTAGCGGAAGGCATATTAAAAAATAGAATCGTAGTGGGAAATTGGAAAAGATTTAGGGTAAAAACTCTATGTTTTTAGAAAAAGGCAATAAGTTAATACAATCCGAAAAGATTGAAAGTGTTAGATTAGGCCTTTGAGTAAAAATAAGAACTTTGAAATAAAGGATGAGGAAAGAGACACGAAGGAGATTGAAAACCTGAAATAACAAGGACATCTTGATACAAGGAAAGTTTAGGTCGTCCTCCCGGGACTACATAAAAGGCTACATTACAAAAATTCGGGAGCTTCGTACAATTTGAAAACTGATTACAAGGAAATAGATACCCGAAACACTCTAACAGGCCTAAGAGGGGTACTAATCCTCTCGTCTGAGTCTGATGTAAGATCTATAATCTCGGGCCCTGGAGTGGTACTACTATTTCCCGTTGGCGGGGCCGGGGGAACGTAATCGAACCTTAGCCACTCGGCGGTACATCTGGTAAACCAAAGTCCTCAAATCGGGGTAACGGGGATAGTGGGGGTAGTGGGGGTACAGGGGATGGTGGGGGTACAGGGGATGGGGTAGGGGCTCCCTAAAGAACCAGTGGGCCTCATGCTCCACTGATACTCCAAGTAGATCCGAAACCCACATTCGGATCTTGAGTACCAGGATATAAGGGTAAAAATCGTAGGTTAACTCGTCCTCGAATAGCTTCATTCTTCAATACCCACGTTCGCCAAACATTGCAAAAACAACATAAGAGAAAAGGGTGAGTCCTATTGACTCAGTAAGTGGGGGTGGGGAAACATGATCAAACAAATACAGTGCATATAATTCACTTAAACATGGTGTAAAACTAACTTCAAGCATAATAAGTATAAACTTGATTGAATTAAAATATGCAATGCATCACACCATCATAGGTTCCTGAGGAGTTCCCGATGTCTGCTCTGTTCACCCCCAGAGTCGGGTTGTGCGTCCCCCCCTTCTGGGACTGTCCTGTGCCTCCAGCACCAGGACCCTTAACACATGCCTTAGCATTCATAAAGGAGCCCACCCACTCCCTGCTGTGGGGGGGGGGGGGGGGGGGTTGCACGTCTCCTAAGTGCCCGGTACCGTCACTACCATTCGGGGAATCACCTCGCAGGCTTAGGGGTTCCTCACATTTGTTTTTTCCTCTTATGAATGCAATCTCATGTCCAAGCATTAAAGTATACATGTATCATATCACCCAACAATGCACACAATTTGCAATAAACTTGAAAGAAGCATAACAGTTTAAAGAATAATCATTGACAACTGAAACAACCATGATAATAACTAGTAAGATCTAAGACATTAAACCCCATTGAAGGCCTATTGGGCCTCCTTAGACCCTGCTGGGCCTATTCCCAAAGTGTTATTGGCTTGGTGCTATTTTAGGGTTATTGGGCTAAAGTCCATTTAGGCTCCTAAACGGGCCTTGTGATTTGGGCCCTTATTTCAACTTGTTTTGAACTAAAATTTGGGCTCCCCATCAATTTTTCGTGCTCTATCCAACCATGTAATCATTTTCTCATTTTGGACCCTTTTTCCCTAACGAATTAGGCAAAATGTTGAATCTGCCCTCAGAGACCTCCAGGGGCATTTTCGACCTTTTCCTTCATTATTTTGGGCTGAAATTTTTACAGGGATCCTAATATTAGATAAGGATGCTATCTGGAAAGTTTCATGCAAAAATAAAACCTGTAGCTTAGGGTCGATTTGGGCAGCACCTTTGTTTGCCTAAATGCCCTAGATAGGTGTTCATGCTTTTGATTAATCTATGCTTTTTGAAACTTTAGGCTAAAATAATTTTAATCTATCAACATAAAGGAAATCATAGAGCACATAACATGTGGATTCTTCAAGAACTTAAAGGCAAACAATGATCATTTGCAATGTCATCAAGGAACATGCATAATGCATCTTTTTCATGCTTTCAACTTCATAACCTCTTTCTTGAGCCCATGGCTCCTTTCTTTGGCCCCATTTGGCCTTCTCTTGATCAGGGATACTTTAAAGCTTCTTGGCCATCATCATTCTCATTATTGCTCCACATTTCATATCACATATGCATGACATTGAATCATAAAATCATGTAGTGCAACATGCAACACCATAAGCCATTTTTCTTGACCAACCCGTGGTCTATAAGGCTTCAAGTTTAGGCTTATCACCACTGCCATAGCATCATAAAGCATGTCCAGAGCTCTTTTGAAAATCAAACCAGCTCAGCAAGCAATCTCATACACATGTTATAAGAAATATTCATTAAGCCTTAACATGCAAGATGTCTAGACTAGTATATACTTCATAGCACCTTTGAACCTTTCTTTTTGCAAAACTTTTGAATCCAACATAACCCTAACATGTTCATCATTGAATCACAGTTCTATGCACACAAATATATATGATCAATCAATACAAGAGAACATGTTATCCATCCTCAACAAAACACAAGAACCTAAACCCTTACCTTGGTGATCTCGGGTAGCTCTTGATGTTCTCCTATTAACACAAGATCTATTGGTTAATGACACTGAACTAGGGGCTAAGAAGAAGTGGAAATGATGATGAGGAAGTAGGAAAGAGGTGGTGCAAGGGGGTGTTCAAGGCCTTGGCCGAAACCCCTTTGCCAACTTACCTTGGCATGGAAGTTTTTCCACCTTCCTTCTCTTCTTTCTTCTCCTCTTCTCTCTCTTCTTCTTTCTTTCTCTCCCTCTTGGCCGAATGCTCTCAGCACACACTCCTCACTCTCTCAACTCAAATGGCCGGCTGTTGGTGTGAGAAATGCATGGCAAGGGTTGGCTTTTATAGCCAACCTTGCCATCATTTGGTCAAGGGGTGGCTGCCACAAGCAAGCCCCTTGATTGGGTGGCTTGGGCGGCACAAGGGCTGGAGGAGCCAAATGGCACACTCCTCTTCCCTAGGTGATGATTAAGGATACTTACACAAGCTAAAATCACTTCAAAATCAAATCAAATGTGATTACAAGCAAACATGGCCGGTTGGTCCATTTTTGAATCTTACTATTCATGCATCACAAGCCAAGAACATGGGACAAGGGAAAAGGACAAAGGAGACAAGACAAAACAAAGATCTCCTTGTGTGTGTGTCGTGTGACCTAGGGAGGAGAGAGAGAGTGGGACCCACATGACATCAAAGTAGATTTAGGTTAGCAAAATGATTAGCTAAATTGTAAAGTTAATCAATGTATATGTTAGAGAAAAGAAATAGGTAATTAGTCAAGTAATTAATTGAGATTAGTGATAGAATAATCAAGATTGACACTAGGTAAAAATTTAGATGTAAACAAGAGAATGAAAAGGGAAGAGATTAAACATACCGAAATTCCTTAGGGCAATTAGAACAGAAATAGATCATGTGTCAAGAAATCAAATCTAATACTTAGAAAATGTTAAATATGAGCTAATGAAGTATACTTAGGTAAAATATCACATGTTTAAATCAAGCAATAGGAATACTAAGATATTAACAAGAGAATGGAAGAATTTTAAACGCATAGAATCCGATAAAATAGAGACGATCAAGATCATAATCATTAATTGGCTAAATACGAGAATTCAAGGAAATTAAGGAAATTAGAGAAATAGGGAAATTTAGGGAAGGGGTCTCACACCGGTAGTATAACTGTCGGGATTTCAAACAATTGATCGATCGGTATGTATAACGGACCAATCGGTAGTTCAACGATTGAAAGTGTGCCATGTGTTACCATGCAGGTGATCGATCATCTCATAATGGCGATTGAGTAGTAACGTAATCGTCACTTATTTGAATCATCATTCGATCGGATTAAACACTGATCTATCAGTCATTCAACGAATGGTAGATCGCCATGTGTTAAAAAGAAAACTGTGAAGGCCATTTTTTTTTGGTTACCTCTCCTACGACCTTAAAAATGCTCTTAACCTTCAACCAGCCATTTCATCTTTCATTGTGCTCCAAAGTGCATGGAAACTTCCCCTATTGTGATCTACATCAAAGGTACGGAGTTATTTTGTATTTTAAGAGGTTTTAAATTAGTTTTTTTAATTTGCTATATAATGCATTTAGCTCCATAAAATATATTTATTTTAGCGTTAATGTATGTTTTAAAAGTTTAGGATTGTTTAGGGATCAATTTGGGGCCTGTTTTGTGATAATATAGGTTCTACAATTTTTTTCCTATCGTCCTTGTGCTAATCGATCATCATTTCATGTCGATCGATCGGTACATGGCTGATGAGACAAGAGATTGATCGATAGGTTGTTAGTTAAGATAGCCGATCGATCGGTTGTCAAACAGTGCATTTTGTTTTCCCTATGATCGATCGTCTTTCAGGGCCGATCCATCGTTTAGTTTGAAACTATGCATTTTAATTAGTTTAAGATAGCCAATCGATCGCACATGTACTGATCGATCGGCTGTTTGAAACTGTGCATTTCAAATATTACAAATGATCGATCAACATTCGATACGGTGCGTTTTGACTTTTCTGTGATCGATTGCCTTTTTTTTTTTTTTGGTATTGATTGATCGTTAAACATTAATTGAAACTATGAGTTTACAATAACAACCGAACGATCATCTCGTGGCTGATCGATCGCTTCTATAGTAAAATGTGTTTTGTTACACTCATGATTGATCGGTGTCATTGACCGATCGATTGGTTGCTTAATAAATGCATAGTTTTATATAGGCGATTGATCTGACAATGGTGACGTTCGATCAGTCCATAGGCAGATCGATCACCAGAATTGCCCATGGATTGCCTATAATTGCAGCTTCAATATTTTTTAATTATATTTTTAATTTTTTATTTATTAACACATTTATATACAGTTGTTGCAGCATACATAAAATGTTTGGAGTTAAGCGTTCATGCACTAGCTTGAGGACCGAGGCGGTATCTTCGTCCTAGGAGCAGCTGGAGATGGAGCATACCGTGGAGATGCGGATGGAGTTCCTGAGGTTGTGGCCGGTGGCTTGAGAGCGTCCTCTCTGATTTTGATGACTTGATGTACGAGGATCACACATTGTTCCAACTTTTTAAGTACTAGAGATTCTTACATAAGCTCTCATGGTTGATCAGTTTCTGTGTGGACGGCATGGTATGGGATTTCTACTATGCTGTTGTCGCTTTAGGGAATGGAGATGAGTTGCAACTGACAGTGCGAGATGTCCAAATCTCATTCTCGCCAGACGACATTGCCCTTTTTTTGGGCTATGTGCTGCCCGAGACCCCATGCTTTCCGACGGTACCCTTGACTGATGATGAGAGGAAGTCAGAGCAGGACCTATGAACCATTATGATGGGGCAGATGTCTACAGTTGTTGGCAGCCTCATTAAACAGAGTGAGTTCACTCTATTTTGGCAGATGATACACTTGATCTGGATTCTCAACATAGATGGCAGATCCGATTTCACGAAGTGCCCGTTCCCTAGAGCGTTGTGCATGTTCCTATTATTGGCTTTTGTTCACAATCAATATTTTGATTATTTCAATAAATGGATTAAATTTACAAAATAGGCATCTTCAAAGACAGACATTTTTATCAAAGAGCCAAAGACAAAAAGATTGAAGATCAAGAAGATGCAAGGAGCTCAAAAGTGAAGATTCAAGACCATAGGGTATAACCTTATAATTCTTAGTTTCACTTTTAACAAGGATTTGAATCACACACTTGCATATTTTTCAAACTGTGCATAATCTTCTTATCACATGTTTGACAACCAAAATGCGCTTTAAATGTTTTCAAATCATCCCTATATAAACTCCCAAGCCTTGGTTATACTTTTGGGAAGTTGGTTTTTGAAATGGGATTTCAAAAAGGTCAAAAATGGGCTTTTTAATTGTAGCGGTCTATGAAAATGATTTGTAGCGGTCAACTCTACATGAAGTTGATGATGAGATAAAATTTGACAGCATTCAAATTTTATGACCGTTGAGCAATGACTAGTTGAAGCGGTCGACCGATACAACGGTAAAATTGTCAAATCGACCCTCATTGGCTAGAAACGGCTAGTTTTTATATGTGGCCTATATAAAGACCTTCTAATGTCTCAAAACAAGAGAGAACGACCACATATCATTTTACATAGCTTGAGAAATATCTTAAACCTTCTTATTCCATATTTCTCATATCATTCACACAAATTACACTTTCTTATCCTTATCATTGTGTGAATCAAGAGATAGAGCTTTTTATTTTTATATCCACTCTTTAAGAGAGTTTATTCTTTTATCTTCTTATCCAAAAGAGGTTATTCCTTTAGTGAGGTTGTTCACTAAAGAAGAAGCTTAGAGAGGGTATATCTCAAGCTTGGTTGGGTTGTGAGTAGTGAGCCCGGGAAAGCACTTGTAAGGTTCTCTAGCACCCGGAAGCTAGAGTGTACACTATTTGGAAGATAGTGGGAAAACCTCAAGGCTCGGTAAAAGAGCTTGAGAGGTGGATGTTGGCGGGTTTGCCAAACCACCTAAAAATCTCGTGTTTGCTTCTCTAAACTCTACTCTTTACATTTAGCACTTATTTACTTATTGCATCAATACTTGTTTAAATACTTGTGCTAAATTAATTTTTACTTTGCAAACATGATTTTGGGGGTTAAAAACAAAAAAGTTTGAAAGCCCAATTCACTCTCCCTCTTGGGTTGCCTTAATTCTTGGATTTACACCTGCTTGGTCAACAGACGCGGATTGAGCTCCTGCTCTGCATGTAGTGGCTGATAGTGGAGGAGGCTTGGTCGACTCATAGTCATAGCCTCCCATACAGCGTGTTCCTGACTCAGTTTGTGATTGCTGGGGGTGTCGTGATCAATGACGGGGAGCGTAAGCTGGTCAGTAGCGTACTAAACAAGCCCACCATGTCGAGGAGCAAGGAGCTAAAAAAGAGCTCTGACTGGACGGTTCACTCGTAGAACAGCTGCAGCCCCGGATACGAAAGGAAAGGTTACAGAAGGGAATGTTTACAGGACTTGACTTCTAAATATAAGGTATAAGCAAGAATTGCCTACTCACGCGAAGTTGTTCTCCTCTATTCACAATGTAACAGAGGTTTGATGAAACCTATAGACAAGTGAAGAGAAGAGAATCAATCAACTCTCTCCCTGGATTATCCTATTCCCATCGTGTTTGCCCTCCATCATTGCGCCCCAACCAGTATCAAACACAACTTGTACTAATAAATCTGCAAAGAATTGGTAAATTATGGGTAAGAATTTCTGTAAAGTTATTGGCTATGTGCTTATCCCTTCGGCTCTCGATCACCTTGGCAATTTAAAACATGTTGGTCTTCATATAATTGGAACAGACAATAAAATTAAGTACATTTAGCATATTTTAATTGAAGTAGGTGATATACGATGCTTACGTCTCTTCTAGTTTTTCCACCCAAGTTAAAACATTTGATCGTACCATATGATGGCACTTCGATTCGATGGACACCGTTTTGTGAGATCTTGAACCACAAAATTGACACATATTTGGCAGGTACTATTAGAGACATCACCCGGACAGAGGAAGAGGTTGTAGCTGCCATTAGCAGTATCGTTGTAAAAGCTGTAATTTTGGGAAGCTTTAGTGGATAAAGAATCCAAAAGGACCGCGAGGTTTGATTTGTAAGAAGCGCTAGTGGTTGCATTAGATTGATCCAAACCAAAGTGGTAATTGTATGTTGGCTGGGAATTGAAGGAACTGATTAGCGCTCAGAGTCCAAAAAATAGTAAAAGAAATCCTCTTGAACTGTGGAAGAAAGCCATTATTCATCCAGGGCTTTAAAAAAAATTCTTTTGCGACCATGTGCTTGATCAGGTTCAACGTCAATCTTTAACAACTTTGGCCACTTACGTGGACAAGTGTTCTCCTTTTATCTCATCGATGACGCCAATCTGGAAACAGGTCCTAGAGTGCACACACATCAAATTCAACAGTGATTTGCTCATGCACCACCTCTTTAACTTTACATGGCTTCTAGAGTGCACACACATCAAATTCTTCGTTGCTCATGGACTACTTGAGCACTGAATTCCGAAATGTCTTCAGAGATTTGACAGCAATATCACTAGCTGCTCATCAGACACCTTAACGTCAATCCAAGCTCCCAACGACACAGGTAGTCTTGCAGCTAATTGATGCTTGCACTAGAGAAAGGGGACAGGAAAAGAAAGATCCAAAACAAGAAACTTATTAGAAAGTAATAGAAGGAAAGGTTACTGGACTAGACTTGACTTGTTAATATAAGGTCTAAGCAAGAATTGACTACTCACGCAAAGTTTTTCTCCTCTGTTCACAATGTATCATCGGATTGATGAAACCTATAGACAAGCGAAGAGCAGAAAATCAATCAACTCTCTCTAGATTATCCTCGTGTTTGCACTCCATCATTGTGCCCCAACCAGTATTAAACGCAAATTAAACTAACAAACCCACAAAGAACTGGTAAATTATTCCAAAAAAAAAGGGTAAGCATTTTTGTTAAGTTATTGGCTACGTGATTATCTCTTCGGCTCTAGAACACCTTGGCAATTTAAAACATTGTCGGTCTTTATATAACTGGAACAGACAATAAAATTAAGTATATTCAGCACATTTTAATTGTAGTAAGTGATATATGATTCTTCCGTCTTTTCTAGTTTGTCCACCCAAGTTTTTGTATTGTTTTTAGAAAAATTCATAAGCTTAATTCCATAAGGGCAATTTAAAACATTGTCGGTCTTCATGTAACTTGACCAGACAATAAAATTAAGTATATTAAGCACATTTTAATTGTAGTAGGTGATATACGATGCTTCCGTCTCTTCTAGGTTGTCCACTCAAGTTATATATTATTTTTAAACAAATTCATAAACTTAATTCCATAAAGGCAATTTAAAACTTTGTCGGTCTTCATATAATTGCAGCGGACAATAAACTTAACTATATTTAGCACATTTTAATTGCAGTAGGTGATATACGATGCTTCCGTCTATTCCGGGTTGTCCACCCAAGTTTTTATATTGTTTTTAGACAAATTCGTAAGCTTAATTCTATAAGGGCAATTTAAAACATTGTCGGTCTTCATATAACTTGAACAGAAAATAAAATTTAAGTATATTTAGTACATTTTAATTGTAGTATGTGATATACGATGCTTCCGTCTCTTTTAGGTTGCCCACCCAAGTTTTTATATTGTTTTTACAGAAATTCATAAGTTTAATTCTATGAGAGCAATTTGAAACGTTTGATCGTACCGTATGATGGCACTTCGATTCGATGGACACTGATTTGTGAGATCTAGAACCGTAAAACTGACACATATTTGGCAGGTACTATTAGAGACATCACCCCGACAGAGGAAGAGGATGTAGCTGCCATTATCGTTATCATTGTAAAAGCTGTAATTGTATGTTGTATGTTTGGCGGTTGCATTAGATTGATCCAAACAGAAGTGGTAATTGTATGTTGGCTGGGAATTGATGGAACTGATTAGCGCGTAGACTCCAAAAGAAGTAAAAGAAATTCTCTTGTACTGCGGAAGATCAGAGCCATTAGTCATCCAGGGCTTAAAAAAAAAAATCTTCTGCGACCTTGTGCTTGGACATGTTCAACATCAATCTCTAACAACTTTGGCAAACTTACATGGATAAGTTCTCCTTTTATCTCATCCTTGACGCCAATTTGGAAACAGGTTCTAGAGTGCACATACATCAAATTCAATTGTGATTTGCTCCTGTACCACCTATTTCTCTTTAGTTGGCTTCTAGAGTGCAAACATATTAAATTTTTCGTTGCTCATGGACTACTTCAGCACTAATTTCAACTTTTGTACTTTCACCGAAATGGCTTCAGAGATTTGATAGAAATTTCACTAGCTGCTCATCAGACACCTTAACCTCAATGCAAGCTCCCAATGACGCAGCTAGTCTTGGAGCTAATTGATGCTTACACTGGAAAAAGGGAACAGGAAAAGAAAGATCCAAAACAAGAAACTTATTAGAATGTAATAGCGGGAAAGGTTACAGGACTGGAGTTCTCAATATAAGATATAAGCAAGAATTGATTACTCACGCAAAGTTGTTCTCCTCTATTCACAATGCAACAGAGGTTTGATGAAACCTATAGAGAAGCGAAGAGCAGATAATCAATCAACTCTCTCTCTAGAATATCCCATTCCCACGTGTTTGCCCTCCATTAATGTGCCCCAACCAGTATCATTAAACTAAGTTATTGGCTACGTCCTTATCTCTTCAGCTCTGGACCACCTTGGCAATTTAAAACATTGTTCTTCATATAACTGGAACAGACATTAAAATTAAGTATATTTAGCACATTTTAGTTGTGGTAGATGATATACGATCCTTCCATCTCTTTTAGGTTGTCCACCCAAGTTTTTATATTGTTTTTAGACAAATTCATAAGAATTAATTTTATAAGGGCAGTTAAAACATTGTCGGTCTTCACATAACTGGAACAGACAATAAAATTAAGTATATTAAACACGTTTTAATTGTAATAGGTAATATACGATCCTTCCGTCTCTTTTAGGTTGTACACCCAAGTTTTTATATTGTTTTTAGACAATTTCGTAAACTTAATTCTACAAGGGCAATTTAAAACATTGTCGTTCTTCATATAACTAGAACGGACAATAAAATTAAGTATATTTAGAACTTTTAATTGTAGTAGGTGATATACGATAGGTTGTCCACCCAAGTTTTTATATTATTTTTACAAAAATTCATAAGCTTAATTCTGTAAGAGCAATTTAAAACATTTGATCGTAGATCATAAACAAACGTAATTTTCCTTATCGTACTATATGATCATAATCGAACGTTAATTTTCCTTATCGTAAAATTTTTATAGCGTTTCGAACGTTACTTTTCCATACTGAACAGATTTATATTTTCGGTCAAAAGACGTTTGATCATAATACATTGTTAGCTCTAAAGGGTTCGAATTGATTTAGGATGAAATACTTTTTGGGACGGAACATAATTTTTGTTCCAGAAAACCTTTTGTAACGGGTTTTCTAGGATAGTTGAGGCAATGAATAAATTCCGTCTCCAAAAACATTTTTGGGATGGAATTGGAGTTTTTTGGGACGGAAAAACCAATTTTTGTTGTAGTGTAAAACGTGTGCAGTGTTTTTTTGGTGAAAGAGTTTTGTTTTTTGGTTTCAACGTGCGAATGGTGTTTTATTTTTCAATTTTATATAAGGAAAGCAGAGGAATTATGAAAAACCTTACCGCATATCCGGACCCCCAAGTGTGAAAATTGTTAGTCACTAGTGCTTACTCCCGATCCAGTGCACCCTCGTTTTCTCCACTACTTGTCTTCCTCCTAAAAATAGTAAACTTAGAAAACACATCACAAAAGCTCAAGAGGGGGGGCTATGGTTTAGTTTTGCTATGGTTCTGAAATAGAAGAGTAAAGAAGTTGTCTTTGGCCTAGTAGATTCGCAAGAAGAAAGCATGAGGAAGCAACAACTTTTGCCGGCTGCCCCATTCTCGTCGCCAGCAATCTTTGGCATTCAAGAATTCAACATAGAGTTGTTTCCTTGGCAGAAAGGCAGAGATATGAGTCTTGGTATTTTTCTTTCATTCAAAATTGTATGGTTTTCATTTAACCTCATGGAGCCCAAAGCAAGAAAAGTTGGAGACATTCATCCATTAATATGCTTTACAAATTTTGCCCACTGCCCTATTCGCGTTGCCATCAACCTCTGGCATTCGAGAATTGAACTTAGATTTGTTTCCTTGGCAGAAGTACAGTGATTCTATTAGAAAAGAATTCAATAAGTTTAGAATGACATTTGGGGATGTGGGATGTGAGAGTAAACTTTTGTTTTTGTTTTTTTTTGTTTTTTGGTAAAAGTTTTTTTGCTTTTGTGTTTTTTTCACGCAAATTGAGACCAATAATTAAACAAAAAATTATATTTAAGATTGAAATATTACCATGTTTCCTTCCTTATTGAAATTCTTGTGCTTTTGAAAAAAAAATTGTGATGATTAAGAAAAAAAAGTTGATATGTTTTTTTTGAGTGTTTGTGAGAATGATTGGCCCATAGAAGAAATTTTTTGTAGGGAGAAATTTTTATTTTAAAAAATTAGTTGATTTTTGTTAATGAAAATGTTTTAACTTTTGAAGAAATTTTTTTCAAAAATGTTAGTCCAAAGCTGTTCCTTGTACTATCTTGTTTGATTTTGATGATAACAAACTATTTTAATCACTTTGAAGGCTTTTAGTACTAAATCTTGTCAATCGACAGATGACTTCCAAAGGGATTGAAAATCTCTCTTTCTAAAAATCTCTCACCTCTATAACACCATTCTGCAAGCTAAAATATTCATAGTGTTCATTGTAAATCTTTGAAGATGATTCGGAGTGAAATTAACTATTTCAGCGAAGGAGATATGGGAGAAACTTGAAATTGCCCATGAGGGTACCAATCAAGTTAAAGAGAACAAAATCAGCATGCTTCCTAACTTGCCTATTCATTTTTTTGATGAATTGCGTTGGGTAGCATTGTTGCTCCTCTTGGAAAATTTCCTAAAAGGGATATCCTACGACAAGAGTGTCCCAGCTTGCTGGATCTTGGATTTGCATTAAGATAGATGTATCCGAATCTCCTCTTAAATCCTTCTAGATTAGGATGTCTGGAGCACTAGGTAGTCATTTTCAGCACATATTCTATGACAAATATCCTCATTTTTTGTTTTAGGTTGTAGTCTGGGGCACTCTTAGGCTGGGCAATAAATAATTTGCTGATCCAAAAGGTACTATTCAAAGAGAGAAGGATAAAAGTGTTGAACCAAATGGTTGGTTACCTAAACTGGTGAAAAAAGTTCGTCATTTTGTTCTAAATTCAAGGATTGTGAAGGATTGGTTGCTGATCAACAAGTCATGATCCTACTTAATGCTTCGGAAGTATCTAGCTCTACTGCTCATCAAGCCGTATGGAGTCCTCCGGAGGGGTTTATCAAGATCATTGTGGATACAAATAAGGATTTCATCTTAAGATGTTATAAGGAAGGGTTAGGATTTTAAAAAATAAATCCAAGGGTCTGAATTTGACCACCTCATTAATGAAATGAGACAAAGAGAGCTTAACTCAGCCATTAGATTTATTTTTTTAAATCATGACCGCTCCTTATAACTTCTTAGGATGGAATCCAGACCCTTGTGGATACATTGATTCATCCTTCGCTCACTATTGTAGCTTGCGTCTGCAGGGACTCATTGGGCAGTATTACCTATGCTGCAACTAAGTTATTACCGGCGATGGATCCCACAGAGGGCGAGGCTCATGCCGCTATGCTTGGAGGCAATGCTGACTCCATGTGGATTCTATCGAATCTGCTGTCCAACAAGAGAAGTATCATGCAATCCTGCCCCTCTACCGTGCAGCATGCTCCTTGTAATAAGTGTGAGTCTAGAGAATAACCTAGAGGTGAATTGAGTTTTAATAAAAATATGAAACTTTTTCGATAATAACCCAAATCAAAACTGATGGTAAATATTGCAGCACAATAAATAAAGGCAATAAATAAAAGAGAGTAAGGAGGAAGAGATAACACCAAGAATTTTAAGTGCCACAACGTCTTGAAATCCGTATTGATGTCATCTTTAAAAAAATAGGGATTCCACAACATGTGTCAATACTCATGCTCCTTTGTGTCGACACCTTCTTCAAGCCTGGAAATGGCTCTTGGGTGTCTGTGGCATGTGTCGACACTTTTTTCTCATATGTCAACATAATCTTCTCATGTGTTGACACTTTGCTTCACATGTGTCGACACCATCAAAATGACTTTCTGGTAGCAGTGCAATGTGTGTCGACACCATCTTGGCTGGAGGAGAATTTTCAGTGTTTTAAGGAAGTGCAATCCTTTCCATTTCAACTTAAAAACTCCTACAATGAAAAATATAATCATTTAAGTGCAAGCCATAGTGTTTGATACAATTATAGGGCTATATATCATTAAAAGAGAATTGAATAGCCTTGAATGAATTGAAGATTGACAACCACGTGATCTAAAAATACTCCAAGTTTATTTTATCGTTTGTGATCATCAAAATCAAATTAAATTGCTCAAGGAGCAACCTTGGGCTAACAATAAGAATTTTCTCGCGCACTAGATCACTCCATGGACCGCTTCCTATAGTTTTGAGGCATGCATTCCCCGTCCGTACTCTCCCTCTTGTCATTATGCTTGGGTTTACGAGGCTTCGATCCCCTTTGACTTGCTTTTTGGTGGCTGAGTTGTTTTCTATTGTATATTAGACTCTTTCTTTCAATAATATAGTTGGTATCTTTGCTTAAAAAAAAAAGTACCTAGGCATCTCGTATGATGCCCGAAGAGGCCTGAAAAGCCATTAAGCCATTTGGTCAACCTTTTTTTAACTTTAGTTGTGGTAGACATGAGGTCCGTGTCAGTTGAGGTGGTTGGATGGTGTCATGCCCCACTCCCTAGGCTCACCTATAGCAATGGTATATACACAAGCGAGGATTACGACACGAATTAATCTTATAAAGTCCTAATGATTGGCTTTGAAAAAGCTTAGCAAAAACATTTAGTTGAAAATTATTTGAAATTAGAAATATATTAAGAAAGGAAAAGTATTATTTTTAGGAATTTTATGAAAAGGCAACATTTCAAATAATTCTAGAAGTTAGAAATTTTGACTTGAATAACGAACAATAAAATGAGATAATTAATTAATTGACATTAGAAAATAACTTGAAAATTAAAGAAGTGAAATGAAAGTTAAGAAAATAAAATCAAATATGGCATAAGAAAAGAAATGGAATAAGGGAAATTTTTTAAAATATAAACAGCTCCACTAAGATCACGGAGTCTCTCTTTTACAAAATGTCCTTCAAGAGGAATACAAAAGTAAAGAGAAATAAGTACAAAAGCGGAAGCTGTCTAAAGCATTCCGTACTATAATGTCCATGGATTACACTAGCAAAAAGATAACCCAACTAACTACATCAAAATAAAACTAAGGGACTACTTGTCCTCCGGCTCGGTGTCGGAGGTCAGATCTATGATTTTGTTTTTCCCGATGCCCTCTGCAGGCGGGTGGTGGAGGAAGGACTATGTGTAGGAGGGCCGGATCTACATCTACTAGCTCGAAGTCTTCCACATGAGGAAGTGGGGGCATGGATTGACCTTTGAGGTACCATTGGGGCTCATACCCCACATAGACCTCGAAGGTATCAGTGACATAAGTCCATATCTTGACCACCAAAATGTAGGGGTCAAGGTCCAGAATTTGCTCTCTTAGAAACATCTTCATTTGACAGGTTCGATGTCCATAGCCGTACATATAAAATAATATACAAATAAAAGGGGTGAGTCCTACTGACTCAATAAAGGGGGATAGGGGGACATGACATGCAACAATATAAAATAGAAATAACAGCAATAGAAAATAATAAACCATAAAGCAAATTTCATAATAAGCCAATTAATGTAGTATGAGCGATGCAATGCAAAATGAATGCATCTGTTCCTCAGTCATTTCACTTTCATTCTTTCTTTTTCTGGTTCGGTAGATGTGTACTTTCTTTGCTCTGTTTAACCCCCAGAGTCCGGTTGTGCGTCCCTCCTCTCCTCTGGGACTGTCCCTTGCCCCGGCACAAAGACCCGGTCAGGCATGCATTGTTCCATCTCTAAAGGATACCAATCACTATCTTCTCAGTGCTGGCTTGCACTATCCCACTGCGAACGGCACCGTCACCCAATCTCAGGACCACCTCTGGGTATGGGTTTCATTTCGATCAATATAATCCTCATACCATGATATGTTGATGCAGCATGTATCATATGCATCATCGATAATCAATTCACCAAGAACGATAAATGGATGACACATAACAAAATAAAATTGCAAATAACATTGAACATTAAAAGAGAAGTACTAACGATTCCATAAATTATGTTCTAAACTAATTAATCTAAGAGCTTGAACTTGCATGTCTTAAGTGCACTATTTTTATATTATTAATCTATCTTTAGTCGCTTGTCACTAAGCATGCATTTAAATGGCATTCTTCAGATTTAGCATTACTAAACTATCTTGATTTAGTTGCACTTTTAATTAATTAATTATGAACTTATTAAAAACCTAATAGGCCGGTTTATTTTCACATTAGGCCTTGCGTTTTGGGCCTTATATGAATTATTTTAGGGTTCTAATTTCTACCTTAAATTCCTGAAATGAATTCCATGCTAATCATAGGTTTAAATTTTAGGCTTGGACAATTTTACCCCCAATTTTCTCTAAAATGCCGAAATTGCCCCCAGGTGCTTCCAAGGGCATTTCGATCATTTCCCTTTCAAATTAGCTGAAATTTTTAAGATAAGACCTATAGTTACTAATCTTTATTTCTGGAAAATGTGGTGTCAAAATTCAAACTATTTCTTAAAAAAATGCTCTCTAAAGCCCATGGTACATCATGGCTCAATAATTAGTTGGGCTTTCTCTACACTTATGCTAGAAAAATAGAGGAAGTTTGATTATAAGAACTTCAACTAATCTAAAAGGATTATGACTTTCTGAGCCTTTTGATTCCTTGCTTCTTTTTATTATAAGAATGCTTAAATTCTTCAAATGGGGGTAGCAGAAAGTCATATGATTACTAGACTTCTGTAAAGCATGGGCAGTAAAACATGCTTGATTATTCTTGAATTATAAGCTGTTTAGTCCTAATTTTTTCTTATATTTCTCAAACATTGTATCAACGCGGTTTCATCATCTTCTATCATCTCGGGGGAGATAGATCATATCATGGACGGATCAAAATTTTGGAAGGCGATTCTTTGGGTGTACATCATGCAACAACAAATTGGTATTCCCTTATTATCTCATATTTGTTATTCCAATTAGTTTAGTTTATTGAATTTGTATCTATTTGATTATCGAATGACAATTTGAAGTGGGTTCTATTATTTGCAGAAAACATGTGGCTTCTTTTCATGGTTTGATCCACGCACGTGACCACATGGAATGGAAGTGGGACCCTACCTAAAAAAGAAAAATAAGGATTTACAATCTGAAGTGGTTGTACTGAAGCAATTTGCAACAACCTTGAAATGTCTGCTGGAAGTGTCATGGGCAGTGGCGGAGGGAGGGGGGTCCAACCGGGGCCACCCCAATGCAAAACGTTCAAATATATATGTATAATGCTTGGTTGGTAAATTTCCTGAGGAAGCTGTATAAATATTTTTGGATGGAACACATCTTAAAGTAAATCAACATCACATTACAATGATTACATGGGTGTCTGAATAGAAAACGTGGCAGAAGGAAGGGGGGTCCAACAGGGCCCCAATGCAAAACGTTGAAATATATATAGCTTGATTGGTAAATTTAGTTTGGTCAACATGCATGTCAAAGTAGAAATCCAAGCTACTAAAAAAGACACGGATGTGCTGTTCCTTTTTCTGGCGAGGATCAATGCCTCCTTTGATGCCTCTGATTCTTCCATTTAACCCCTTCTACTTGCCTGCTTCTTTCATTGATAGTGTCTCTTGCACCTACATCACTTTCAGTATACGACAGGATCTAGCTTCAGAAATTGAAGAGAATGGATTGATTTGCGATCAAAGTGATTAATTTTCTTAAAATAGAATCTCATTTTGATGTTAACTCTCTCTGATTTAAGTTTATATACATAAAATATATGAATACGTGTTGGTTTTAGATTAAGATTTCTGGTACTTTTAAGATGTTGATGTTGATGTTGCTTTTTGTTATGATGTTATTTGTAGACTGAAAAGTATGCTTGAGATAATTGAAATTTTTAAGAGAACATGTTCAATCTTTTGATATTCTATTGGATTGGCACTCTGTACAATCTTAGAGGTCGAATGTTTGAACATGTCTTTCTTTTTTATTCACTTGTTAAACAAAAAGTAAAGATCAGAATTTAAGTGCTCTTCCTTCCAATAACAAGAGAGGGGGCAAGCTGCAGAGGCTAAGCAGTTTTGCTCTAAGATTTGTACATAATTAACATTAATAGTACAAACTAATTATTGCATCTTTTCTATTAACTTTGCCTACCAACATAAAGCACCATTATTACCCAAAAACATATAGCGTCATTATTATTGTGCCTTTACCACAATTCAGTTGGGTTGGCTGACCAAATAAACTATTTGTCATGTGGGAAACTCACTTTTCTGTCATGGTTTATTTTCACATCAGCTTCCTCATTATTTGTAACACCAAATGAATTTAATTTTTAATATTTTAACTCTAAGACATTTTTTTACATTACTTGTAAAAAAAAAAATCTATCATTTTCCTTTAGGAGTTGGCCCCCCTTCAGATTCATTCCTGGTTCCGCCACTGGTCGTGGGGTGCCATCTTCATCATGGGAGTACTTTTGCTGAGGTCCTGCAACTGATATGTTTGGCCAAGGATGCTTGATGTAATTATCATGTTGTGTTATTTGTTGGGTATCTGTTTTGTGTTAGACCATGTTGGGTAGCACCATTGTTTTGTGTAAGTCCATGTAATTGGCATTCATACCATGTATCTGTTTGGCTAACACATTGGAATTGTTTTGTGACTAAGACCCTGTAATGGGCATTCAAACTAATTGTAAAATGCCGGACGTAATGGGCATTATGTAATCCGTTTCTCATTTGTATTTTTTTTTCCTGTACATTGGATTTGGAAGTTTCATATGCATTATGTAATCCGTTTCTCTATGTATTCCTATTGTTTCTAAATATAATTGTTGTGTGGAAGGCCATATTATAGATAGGAATCAGTTCCTGAACGCATACTGCGTAATGTCCAAACATTTTTTTAACGTCCTAACGGCTGTTTTGGTGAAAGAATTAAGTTTGTCACCTAGAATGTGCTCATGTTTTGGTAAAAGAGTTTTTTTTTTTTGTTTTTGTTTTTAAAGTGCGAATGGTGTTTTGATTTTTATTTTATGTAAACAAAGCCGACATTTCAATAACAGGCAGAGGAAGAAAATACAAAAATCCTTATTTTCCCGTTTCTAGAGAGAGAGAGGCTCTGCCTTCTCTCTTGAAACTTCTCACCTTTTTAGCCTCTCCTTCCCTCCCCCTCTCCGCTTCTGGTTGGGTCTCTCCTATCCAGATCTTGCGCATATTTTACTTTTTTCTTGTCTTCGGTGGGATGTTGTTGCTGCCATCTATGGTGATTTTTCCTGGTGGGGAGCAAGGTCGAGCTTGGTCTATTTTGGTGGGCGATGCAACACTCGCACTATTTTTGTTGGCGATGCAAGACCCGAGATTTGAAGAAAACAGAGGAAGAAAGCAGGAAGCAACAACTTTTGCCGACTGCCCCATTCTCGTAGCCAGCAACTTTTGGCATTCAAGAATTGAACTTAAAGTTGTTTCCATGGCAGAAAGACAGAGACATGAGTCCTGGTATTCATTCTTTCAAGATGGTATGGTTTTCATTGAACGTCATGGAGCCCAAAGCAAGAAAAGTTGGTGACATTCATTCATTAATCTGCTTCACAACTTTTGCCCACTGCCCCATTCTCGTCACCAGCAACCTTTGGCATTCAAGAATTGAACTTAGAGTTGTTTCCCTGACAGAAAGGCAGAGATATGAGTCCTGGTATTCATTCATTCATTCAAGATTGTGCGGTTTTCATTTAACCCTTATGGAGCCCAAAGCAAGAAAAGTTGGAGATCGATTAATCTGCTTTATAACTGAATGCTATTATCAGACTATTTGAGAAGCAAATGCATTTTTGTACAGGATGTGGAGCAGAACAAAGAGTAGTTGAATATATCAAAACTAACAAGACATTCATAATCTCTTTATCGATCACTTCTTCTGGCTGAGATAACAATTCCTTAAAAAATCAGACTAAACCCATCAAAGAATGAAACACGCATAAATGATTAAATGTAGTCGCCCCATGAGTTACCCGCAAGAAAGAACAATGTTCACCCGGGAAAAGTGCAGCGACAATCAAGAAAAGACTCGGAAAGTCGATTGACAGGCTCGCAGTGTTTGTTATGAAGGCAGTGCCTTGTTCATCTGGCTCCAATGGTGGCGCGGTTGTAGTCCCACAGCACCTCTCTTTCTTTAACCTCCAACTTCACCCTCGAGAGTAGGGAGGCGAGTATTGGTCCTGAAAGTTGGAGGTCAGAGAAAGAGAGACGCTGTGGGGCTATGTGGTACGGTAAGACGAAGGGGTCAATGTTGGGCATGCGGTTGACGGGGTTGCCGTGTGGGACGAAGAGGGTGGCGCTCACTGAAAGCATTAGTGGGGTGATTGTCGAGACGATGTTGGCTCAATCATTGAAGTCGGCCGCGCCAATCAGTGCGTCAATTATGTTGTTGAGTTGTTGGGCTGGCAATGATGGTGGCGGTGGGGGGAGTGGCAGAGGCGGCGCTGGAGGAGGGGAAAGATGAGGTTGAGGTGGTGGTGATGGAGATGGCGGATCGGGAGGAGGTGGTGTTGGAAGAAGTAATGTAGATAAGAAAGGGGATATTTCTGGTCGTCGGATTTACGTATATGTAGAGGGCAGAAGGCTGAAGGAAAATCAATTAGTTGCTTTCTTGAGTTCTTGGTGTTTTTTTCTGTTTGTGTGTGTAGAGTCTGCGCATGGAAGAAGCGAGAAGACTAAGTCCAGATCACGCGTCAGGCCATATTACTTGTAGAGAGGAGGACATGAAATTTAGATACCGGTAAGGTCACAGTATTTCTTCGTGAGACTTCAGTGGGGAAAATTGCACACAATCACACGCACTTGGCTCGACCATGATCACTCTGTCCCAATGTAGCATGGACACTCCCAGCTATGGTTAGACACATATGGAACAACTAGACTCCGGGAGGCACCTCTAAACTCCGTTTGACGTTCTCTGGGCATATCCATAATTCTAGATCCATTCTTTAATTCCATGCACTAAATTAAATTTGAACAGTTATGTATGACTTAAAGAAAAACTAAAAATCGTTCACATAAAGATTTCCTCAAACTTGAAACCATTTGGGAAAATAATTTCTGTGGGATAGAAAGAAAAAGAAGCTTAACATAAGCACAACCATTGTAATGCACCTAAGAACTGATACTGCCTTGGCATTTTTGTTGTCCTGAGTCCTAAAACTTTGTGTTGTTCCATGTCTGTGGTTTTCAAGTCCATGTTCAAGCTGCAAAGTTGGTACTAACTCTAGTATCTTAAAATTTGAACTTTTCAAAAGAGAGATGGAATTAACATCATCAGAAGTTGCACAGTAACTTTCATTCAGATAGGAGAAAGCTTATGCAAGCCATACGCTTTGTATTATACATTCAAACCCTTCTATACCGATTCCACATAGCACAAGTCACAATAGGTACGGTAATATATTACCTTAAGGCCAAGTCAAAAAAATAACTGGGTAAGTTAGAGTTGGAATTATTACCATATGATCAAGATTATTAATACTTGACTGAGCCACCCGTTTGTAGAGACAAACTCAGAAACTGAGAAACAACTTCTAATCATCATGCAAGACTGGTTCGAAGTAAAGGACAATTGTAGAAGAACAAAAACGAAACCCCAGGTCATTTTCTGGGAGATCCCCCGCAAAAGGACCTATATAGAT
>RXIC02000043.1:0-79127 GCA_003952965.2 Morella rubra
TGGGAAGTGAACCTTAACTAGCATATGGAAGGGAGTAATATTCGTGAACGAGAATAACTCATCATGAAGAGGCATAGATATTAGGAAAGTCAAAGTCTTATATTGACTTGAGTGTTTTTTTTTGGCTAAATTACTCCGTACGTCCTTGGGGTTTGACCTTTTCTCAGTTTGGTCCTCAGAGTTTGATTTTTCCCTAAAAATATCCTTGGGGTGAGGATCCATTACTAAATTAATCTTACCGTCAACTTAGTGGATAGAAATACATACGTGGCTAACGACTTACATGTGGAAATTGACAGCTCGATTAAAAAAAAATCTCACCCAATTGCAATGTGACATGTGTAAGTAAAATAAATAAAAATAAAATAATTTAAATAAATCTAAAATTAAAAAAAAAATAATTAATTTTTTAATGTTAAAAAAAAAACAATTTCACAGATAAATATAATATATATATTAATTTCGAAAAATATTTTCACAAAATATCATTGGCCAATAGATTCTTTTATAGTCTAACTTATACAGATATATTGAATATACTGCCTTATCAAGAGACTGGTGGATTCCTTATTGAACATTTATACAAACTCATTTATTATGTACAAGACCCAATATTATCTGGAATATTTGACTTAGAAAGATCATCATTAAATGACTCGGTCAAAGCACAAGTACATAATAAATAATCCGTATAAATCTCTCGGTCTAAGGAAACAATAAACCAATTGTGTTGAATACCTTCTCAACATCAGCGATCATTTCTAGAAGGTATTCATATTTGATCTCGTTCAGTGCATGTACTCTTACATTACACCCACTCGTTTATTAAGGTCACTACCAATACGATTCATCATCATATTAAATAGAGGCACAACGAGTGTAGACCTATTGTACATCAATATGTACCTTGGTCTAGAACAAAACATCAAGTGAACAAGAAACTGAAAGTCATACTTCTCGCCTTTAATTATTAATCATTGGCATGACTTTTCTACAATGTCACTTAATAATATAATATAACATCTTATGTCACAACATATTACCCAATATATAAATATAAATATGTAATATCTAAATAACTATTATACATATAAATAATTTTTAAGATATTATTCTTTCAATTAGATTGGAACCATAACTTAATTGCATTTTTTAATTAACAAATCGAACCGACAGCCACAAGAATATTGCCAATCATTCAAAAGTATAAACTAAGATACCAACCCACGACATGTGACTTTTTGGACCCGATTTCCGAATCTGATCTCCATCGATCTTCGAGAACCTCGTAAGTGCTCTATTCATCTGATTCATCCCTCTCTCTTCCGCCTTTTTTTTTCTAATTCCCTCTCTCTTCCGTCAATCTTCTGCCTTGTTGGTCAGATATCCTGATCCGTCAGATAATACTCACTTGATTACCTGAAACAAATAAATAAAATCTAGTCCGTTCGTATATAGCCTTATCCGTTCTTCGAATTGACACGCCAGATTAATTAGCTTTTGTCAACAACTATTTTTGACAAGTGGCTGCCGATAATTGGCTTGAATAATGGCCGCTGATGATCTGGCTTTTCAGCCACTGTTTTCCAGACACGTGTTGAAATTGCCCACGTCAGATAATTAAGTAAAATTATCAGATTAAAACGTACAAATCAATGTGTTCAGCAAAATATTATCTCAATATAATTTACCTATATATACTAAGAGCTTAGAAAAAAAAAACACATATACTAACAAAGGAATGTGTCACGACTGATTAATTAAATTAATTATATGTAACGGGTAGCTAGCAGTGTCTACGTTAACGAGTTTATTCTCATATTCTAAAAAGAATCTTTTATTGAAACATCCCCTTTGGTGATTATTTTCTTCTTTGATAATATTATAAGAGATAAATATATTTTTACATTTTCATTCATTTTTTTTGTCAATTTTAGTGAAAATGATTTTTTTATATATATAAAATTACTCTTTTTTATTTTATTTTTACAGCAATGTAAAAATATCTAAAATTAATAGTTAGTGAATATAATGACATAAAAATAATAATTTAAGATGTAAAGTGTTAAAATCTACCTACTTTGAGAATGAAAAATTGTATTTATCCTAAGATATAGTTCTGATTATAAAAAGGACAGGAACTATATGATAGTCACGTGAGAGGACAACTAGCATCTATACGGAAGATAATAAAGCTTGTAATTTACGCGAAGCGTGTTCAGTTATATTTATACAGTTTTTTGGCCGGAACTGGAAGCATTGATGCTGGAATGGGTAAGTCAGGTCAGGCACGCAGTACACGTGGTTGAGTAATTTATTATCCCCACCAACCTCTCGTGTCTGGTGTTTCTATTCTGATGTAGTGGCAGTTTCCTCGTGAGGCTGACCCAAAAGCCATAAAGGCCTAGTACGCCTAAAATTTGATAAACCTTAGACCGAGAAAAAAATTATGTTACTAATTAGCATGACTGCTTGTAGAGACCCGGCCCCTAGGTTTCAAAGAAGATGGATAGATCCCACCAGAAAAACTCTTTTGTTGGGGAAATGAAAATTTAGGGGAAATTTTTAAAAAATTTAGATGTATTGTGAAAATTTCGAAAAACATTTTGCTTCTTTTTATTCTTTATTCTTTTTTTTGGAGTAGAGTTAGGTGGGTTTTCCCTATTTTTTTTTCTTTTAATTTTGTGTTTTGTGTTAAAGAATAGAAAGCCCCATAAACCCACCATTTTCAGCACCCGCCTTAAAAAGCCTGAACTCACTCACACCTTAACTTTTGTGTTATTTTTTGTCTTTTCTTTTGTGTTATTTTTTGTCTTGTCTTGACATGAAAAACCACTACCATAGTATTAGAAAAGGGTTGGCGAAGCTTTGATTCCTGATCAGCTTCTAGAATGCCATATGTCCCAACTTCAAACAGTCACAAAGTTCTAGGAGGGCAGGGTTCCAAGAATTGGTCAATCTTGCTCTATTAGAAAGCGATTGAAATTTATTGCACGCCACCTTCCCCTCCTTTTCTAGAGGCTCCATTTTCCATGGCCATCAAACAAACAAGCTCCTTCGAATCTTAAAGATTCATTATGATATTACCTCTAATACAAAATACTTTCTAGACATAACAACTTATTTGGCATACAAAATTTCAAACGAACCAACCAAACTTCTGGAGTTATTACCGGCACCGGCATCGACACCACTCATGCTGGTGTCCATAAAAAGGTTATGCTTACACCTGTAACCGACCTTAATTGGGCCGTTTGTGCCTCTATTGGAGCTATTTGGACCCCATTTTTTAGCCCTTTTTTTTTAAAAAAAAAGTTGCTGGCCTTCAATGAACAACTTAGGTCTGTTTTTGACCCTAATTTTTGTAATTGTTTCAAATTTTCAATTCTTTCATAAGGCCCATTGAGCCACACACGTTTTTGAGCATTATCGTTGTGTATGTAAAATAAATAAAAACACAAAACAAAATATTGAAAAAGTCAACATTCACCCCCTAAATACTAAATAAATACAATTATACATAATATAAGTTATCTTATAACACCAAAGTCCAAAATAATTTCAATGTGAAATTAGAAATGTTGGCCATATTATTGATCCCCTATGACAATAATAAAGTTTAATCATAGAGATTCTTATCATGTGACCTTTTTACTTTATGTCCCATTTTGAGAATGACCAAAACTTAACAAAATATTAGTCAAAACACAATTATAACACTAAATGATTATCTTCCAAATTACAAAATTACAAATCCACGAGGAGTCCAAGATCACAAAATGCTACTATAAATACAAAACTATAAAATTACACAAAGAGTTCAAAATTAGAAATACTATTACAAATCCATAAGATTACAAATACTAAATATTAAACATAGATAACATTAAAGATGCAAGAGTATAAAAAATGACTTAAATTGAGGCATGTGCAATAACATAATATTAAATAACATATAATGTTCCAATTACACAAGCAAATTGTAATGTCATGCCTACTACTCCTTCTTGATCTCCGTCATCAAAATAGAGAAACGACGCCATGCATTGTGTGCTTTAAAATAAAATAAAAATCAGCAGGGGGCGGTGAAACCACCAATGGGTGAAATTGGGTACCGGTCCCATTGGTCAGCGGGTACCGGCACCCTCCTAATCCTTAGGGGCAGTGTAGAAGCCTCTCATCCCACGTCTTTTCTTTCAACTGCATGATGCACATTCTTTTAACTGCACGTTTTTCACCAATAAAAAACTGGAACTAGTATTAGGCTCAGTTTGTTTTGTTGTAATCTCATATATAGAAAGTATTTTCCTCACTTTTATATGTTTGGAGACTTCCCTACAGTATAGTCAACCCAATTGAGATTTAGTCAACAAGAAAATATCTTTCCATAAAGCATAATCTCTAAAAAAAAATCTAATTTTATTTCAAAAATAGTCTAACACTCCCAGTTAAAGCGTTTGGTAAACTAAAATTTTAATTCCTAAAATTTTATCATCATTACAATTCTCTCTTTCTTCACTTTTATACAAACTTTTTTTCACTTTTTCACTCACTTTTTTACTTTTTAATCAACTTTACCTTTTTACCAACTCTTTAAAATTTTGTTTCCAAACACTATGTAAATGTCTGGTCCCGAAACTTAACTTTCACTTAGCTCATTCCAAAGCTTCTCCCACTTTATCTAAGACTTCCTAATAAAAAAAAAAAACCAATCCAAAAACGCACTATTTTATGTGTAATTTTATCTCATTTATTTATTGAAAAAAATAATTTAATTTTTGAAAACATAATTTTTTGAAAAATATTTTTTTATTTTATGAAAAATATATTATTCTATTGTTACATATATTATTTTTAATTCATATGAGATTATAGAATGGTGTATCAAATATTTGAAAAATACAAAACATATTTTGAGGTTGCAACTTGCAACCAAACATTGCAAACTAAATTACTTTTCTGAAATAAATTCATTTGAAACTACTTTATATTATAAATAACCTTACGTGGAACCAAGAGAAGTTAGTTTAACTTTGTTTTCTCCGATATAATATGGCAGATCATATTTGTGGAATACTGAAATGTGCTAGAGGAGTTTAAAAATCATACAGTGCATGATAAGAGATGTAGGAGTTGGAGGATTTAGCAACATGTGCAACAAGCTAAAAGAGTTCAAAATGGGTAACGACCACAAATTGAATAAGCTCAAAATAATGACATACTAGTGCTACCTTATTCATTTGGCCCCCCAAAAACTACACTGTTCATTTACATAGTTAATGTCATTTCTAATTATAATTATGTAGTACAGAGTACAAAACAAATAGACTAACAAGAACAGAAACTACACATGATCTTAGCTAAAAGACCGATAAAACGTATTAAAAAAATAAGAAGTAATGTCATAATATGTCCCCTAATTATAGGCCAAAATCAAGAAGCAGCGTTGCCCTCCCTTGGCGTCCACACAAAACTCCAATCATGGAATTCATTGGCTTCGTGAACTCCATAATCTCCTCACCATTCTTTTCCTCTCGGTTAGTAATGGAATTTGCTGGGTCCGTGAACTCCATAATCTCCACACCATTAAGAAACGCAACTTTATTTCGGGAATCGTGCCTAGGCCCTACAGTAATATCCATATATCCAGAATCATCTGAATCCACAACAAAATCCCAGTAAAACGGAGCTGCCGAAGTATCATACAAAAGATAAGGATCGATCGTCTGACTGAACTTGCTATAAATATAGAGATTGAACTTGATAGCATATGCCTTTCGGATTACAACCTCGCAAAAGTGCAGTCTAACCAGATGTCTGGCACCCTTACTCACATCAAAACGCCAAGTAATGTTAGAAGAACTTTCTGATCCGACGCTATGATTTAAGTACAATGCTTTGCAAGTCTTGTAGACAAGATCTGACGCAGAATAGTTATTTGCTCCATTAACATTATATGCAAGCGTACCTTCATAAGGAACACATGTTCTTGCAGATTTTCCAGAGAGGAGATACTGATCATCCGGTACCCAATTTCTTCACAGCGTATCAGTATGCTGTGGACCTCCAATGTTGACCCTGTGGATTGTATGAAAAGCCTGAGATTGTAGACCATAGACTGATCGACCGCTCGAGCCAGCAGGAGTAACTCCAGTTTCGTTATTCATGACGAAATCTTGGTCTGGGACAGGAAGGACTTCAATGGCGTTTATGAAACCAAAAGATTTACTCCCGGGAGTAAAGTGAACGCTGAACTTGGGTTCTTTGATAGTGAGTAAGTATTCCTTAATAACAGGCCGTGAATCACCATTATTTTTAACGCCAAAGTTTGACAACAGGGAAAAATTATTAGCTGAAACATGGAAGAGGGCATCGGCCAGATCTATGCTTCCGGAAATAAAGGGAGAGAAATGGAGACGTACATAATAAAACCCATAATAATCGATGTCATACTCCACTGAGGATGGCTGTATGAAAAATCTGGCACTTCTATAAAGGGACGTATGTGTTGAAGAATTGGTTACCCTGATGGTAGAGCTTGGTCCAACAGAGAACGACCCGGGATTCAGGTCACCAACGAAGTTCCAGCCGCGTACGGTAATGTTGGATTTTGATCCACAATTGATTAAATACTTGGTTGGAACAGTACTTTTATTTGCCGATGAGAGAAGTAAAAGAGAAGGGAACTGGAGAACAAAGAGAGGGAAGAAAACCACGGAGAAATGAGCTAGCTTTTCCATTGACAACTTTACTTTTGTTCTATCTTCCCTAAGCTGGAAACGTACGGATCGGAAGTGAACCTTACTAGCATATCTGCAGATGGAGGGAGTAATGTACGTGAACGAGAATAACTCATCATGAAGAGGCATAGATATTAGGAAAGTCAAAGTCTCCTGTTGACTTGAGATCTGTCTTTTTTTCTGAGTAAGTTTCTCCACAGAACCAGATACTTATCCACAGTATATGCTTACATTAGTTTATCCACCATCCGAGTCAGCAGGACGGAGTCAAAATTGAATTTTAGTGGGATAGTTATACAAAAAAATTTATTAAAAGAAACAAAAAAAAATTTATTAAAAGACTTTTGGAGGGGCCATGGCTCCCATCGGCCCCTAGATCGGTCCCTGCGAGTCAGCCGCCTATTTTGCGATTGACTGTGCGGCCGGGGCCGACTCAAGGGGCCTAAGGCCCATTCTCCCAAGCAAGGCCCTCGACACTACTGTTTGATTAGGCCCCCCCCCCCCCCCCCCCCCCCCAAAAAAAAGACCCAAGTAAGAGTGATATTTATAAAGATAAAAATATATTTCACTTGACAAAGTTTTGTTTTGTGAAATTTGTATTAAGGCCTCAAAAATTGTTTATTCTCAAAATTCATAGGTAGAAAGAACTTATTTAATTTTTATTACATACAAGAGCATTTTTAAGTAAATATCTATTAAATTTTTTATTATATAAAAAAAATATAATTAATTATACTTTGCACCCACATGGTTTTAGGATCTTGATATTTTGCACTCTGTTCTTTCAATTTTGAGAATTTCACTTACGTGATTTTAGTTTACTTCAATTTGCACCATGCAATCTATTATCTGTTATTTCGAATGAATTAAAAAGTTAGTTATATGTTCTGCACATGGCTTACTTATCCATTTTGTCCACAATTTTTAAAAATACTTAATTACACTTAAATCTACATGGTTTGGGGGGTCTGACATTTTGCATTCCGTTCTTTTATTTTTGAGACAATTTGCACCCAAAAAATCAATCACTTGTTTTACACGTGATTGACTTTTTCATTTTAAATAACGGATAAATAGACGAGGGGGTGCAAAGTTTCAAGATCCCTAAACTACGAGGGTGAAAATGTCTAAAAATTAAAAGAATATGGTGCAAAGTGTCAAGACCTTCAAACCACGTGGATGCCTTTAGCAGTGACGGTTTCCAGTTAACCTGCATTTATATTGATCCATTGTTTTAGCATTTTATGCACTTGGTCCAATGTTTTTTTTTTTTTCTTTTGATACATTGATCACATATCAATAAAATCAAAACTAATGAAATCCAAAATTAATAAAATTAGAAAACATCTTAAAAGATAAGATGATAATCTAAAGTCCAAACTAATAAAATCCAAAATCAATAAACTTAGAGAACATCTGAAGGAAGTAGAACGTTTGGGCTGTTTTGATTCAACGATCTTTTCCGCTACGATCTCGTGCTCTAACATCAATCTCTCATTTCCGCACTTTCTAAATCTTTGTTTGGAATTAAACCCTATAATTTGTCTAAACATACTCCATTAAAAAGTAGAACAAATCCTTCCCATTCATTTAGTTATCATCTACATCTTTGAACTTCCCTCATCTGAGAGAGAGAGAGAGAGAGAGAGAGAGAGAGAGAGAGAGAGAGAGAGAGAGAGAGAGAGAGAGAGAGAGAGAGAGAGAGAGAGAGAGAGAGAGAGAGAGAGAGAGAGAGAGAGAGAGAGAGAGAGAGACGCCTATGCATGTGAAGCATGGAACATCCACCAAGTGCTTTCAACATTTCTCTGTTTGCCTTGCGGATGCTCAAAAGAAAAACAAAGACAGAGAGGCTGTTCAAGACGCCCATGCGTGTGAAGCATGAAACATCCACCAAGTGCTTTCAACATTTCTCTGTTTGCCTTGCGGATGCTCAAAAGAAAAACAAAGACAGAGAGGCTGTTCAAGACGCCCATGCGTGTGAAGCATGAGAGAGAGAGAGAGAGAGAGACGCCTATGCATGTGAAGCATGGAACATCCACCAAGTGCTTTCAACATTTCTCTGTTTGCCTTGCGGATGCTCAAAAGAAAAACAAAGACAGATAACGAAGTACTAAAAGAAAAGATAATACAAAAAATAAATACAGAAAAGATGATAATAGATATTTACAAAATTAAAACATTGTGCATATATTAGACAACCCAATATCTTCTTGAACAACAACTTCGGATTTAACAAGACATTTTTTTTTCTTTTTTCAGTGTTTTTTTAGATACTAAATTCAGTCATTTAGTACAACATACAAATAGCTTCATCGTTAAAACTAACATTAAAACGAAAGCACTGGAGTCACCTTTTCGCCATATTTAATCCAACGTTTGACAGCTAGGGGAGGGGGTAAAGAGAAACTGCCGTTTAGTTTTTTTTTTTTAAAAAAAAAAAACTAATGTAAGAGAAAGTAAGAAACGTGCAATAGAGTGACAGTCACTCTGTCACAGACGGTGTAGATTCTCTACGCCGTTTACATTAATTTTTTTTAAAAAAAATAAATAAATAACCCGGTTTTATCGAAGAACTATTAAAACATCTGGATTTCTTCAAAAAGAAGTCACCAACACGGGCACCGGTTAAGTCGGATATTGAGAACCCAATGCCAGTACCGATTGAACCGAATTTTTCTGGTTGGACTGAACAACTCTAGCTACGAGGGAAGAAGGTGGCAAGAGGATTGCGTTGGGTATTAAATCGACAGTTGGAGAAAGAGATGCTAAAATGAATAAGCATTAAGGGTGGAAGTGGTGGATGATAATGAGCGTGGAACAGGGGAGATTGAGTGTAGGCTTACACTCGAAGAGTAACAACTACAGTCGTTTAAGACATGATAGGATATTTGTGTCCTGTACTAAGGGGACGTTTGTTTCCCAAAATTTTAGCACCTTAAAATTTTGGGCCAGATTAAAAAATTATAAAATAATATTTCTTTCTCCTTCAAATAATTCTTTTTATTATAATATTTATTAAAATCTTTTCTCTTTTTACTTTTTCACCAACTTCCATAAAATATATTCAGTTTTACACTAATCCCAATATCCCAAAATTTCCACCACCTAAAATTTTCACAAACAAACACCACCTAAGTATGGCAGAGTGCATACATCGATGTACGGCTTTTGTCTGCATAGTAGATAAACGTTGAAATGCTTTTGAGAAGACAACGCCAATTAGCAGGTGACACGTGAGTGTGTCACAGTAGCAGTAAACCAAGCTGTACGCTAGTCCTTAAAATTGGATTTAAATCATGATTTGAACCTCAGAACTAGAACCGGAGTCCGAGTCCAAATAAGCCCAAAGAGGCTTTGGCTATGTTTATTGTATTTTTTAAAATTATTTTATAATGACTAAGCAAATTTTTTGAGATATATATTTTTGTTCGTTTGTGAAAGTGGTCATGAGCCACCACTGAGCGTTAGCTCAAGTGGTACCTCCTACCCTTAGGGAGGGTCCCATTGAAAAGAGATTTTTTTAAAACTTATTAGAATGAGAGTAATTTCTTTTTGTCTTTGGTAAATAGAGAGGCTCTGATGAACTAACGTATTATCTGAGTGCGTACATACCGATTATTGTACTGAACAACAAATCTTGAGTCATGATATTCTTGGCCACTTAGCTTGTTGGAAGTTTTGGACCCTAGAAGGTGGACTACACCCACACTTCCACTGGTAGGGCACCAAGGCTCCTCGTTGTTCTGAAAAGAAGGAAAAGGGCAAAAAAAAAAAAAAAAAAAACTGACAGACCTCACACAAATGCCGTCACATTAATATTCTGTAACAGTGTAATTTTTTTGTTCCATAATATTCGCACAAGGCGATTGTGCAGTTGCAACGCGGCTAGGAAGCCTCTCATCCCACGTCTTTTCTTTCAACTGCATGATGCTCATTTTTTTTTAATTGCATGTTCTGACATGTTTTTGACCAGCAAGAACTGGAAACAGTATTAGCCTAAGTTTGTTTTCTCCAATATAACATGGCAGATCATATTTGTGGAATACTGAAATGTAGTACAGGGATAAAAATTGGAAGAAGAGGAGTTTAAAAATCATACCAGTGCATCAGAGATGGAGAAAAGAAATCCACAAGTCAGTGATTGTAAACATGTTCCTACTCCAAAAATCTGGTTTATGAACTGAGATGTAGCAGTTGGAGGGCTTAGCAACAAGCAGCAAGCAAAAAGCTAAAAGAGTTCAAAATGGGTAATGACATACTAGTAGCTACGCTACCCTATTCAAGCAACCAAGCCTTTGAATTACTTCACATGTTCTCTGTTTCTACACCCCTCTTGATCTGCAGGCAAAGAGGCACTGGACTAGTGGACTGGATCAAGTGGTTGGTCTGTTTCCGGCTTTAGTTTTTATTTGATCTAGAACTCTATGGTTGGTTTGGGGTTACCGTCCGGACTCCCAATTGTGTACTTATCTATTTTTGTTGAATGATATTGGATTTGCTGAGAGAGAGAGAGATTGACCATTTGGAATAAGCTAAATAAGCATTCTCGAGTAATGTCAAAACATACTTGTCATAAATTAATGCCACTCTAATCCGTGATTTCCTTAACAAAGTTGGTGCATATTCCTGATGTGTTTTCCTCGCCCGCAGCGAAGGGTGCTCTCCGCTCTCCGCTTAATCACCAGGCATGGGAGATCTTGAGTGAGGAGAAGAGTAGAGTGGCCGGCCTACGAAACACACATGGGTTTGCGTCCACGATCGCCGAAACCACAGACCGAACAGAGGCAAGTCGCCGGGACGAAAAGATGTGCACCTGACGCCAACTTTTAGTCGATGATGCTGGTCAGCTGGTTCGTGCCAGAACGGCCCCAGAAGGGTAGCTAGATTGGATCTGATCATCCCCTTGATCTTGGACTTTTTTTCACTATATTTTTTTATTGTTATTTAGAGAAACTTCATTATCTACATTAGTGACATAGCCAGGATTAAAATCTAAAGGTGGCGAACTTTAAAGACGAAATGACAAGAAAATTTTTTTTTTCTTGTAATGCAAAAAATTGTCTTAGAGTTACAATATCGAAAATTAAGGACTAAAAGTATTAAAAATATTAGAGTACATGTACCGTACTATGTACTGCGACTGAAAGGTGACAATTGAATTATACAATTTTGCATCTTCTGAACAATTAGACGACTCTACGCTGCATAGCTATCTTATTACAAACTTATCCATTATTTAACCAAAATAAAATAAAAGTGAAGACAATCAATCAGTTGACAATGATGTTTTAATATTTGCGGGGCATATTATTTTTCTAAATGCTTCACTAATATATGGGGTTAGAACTCAAACGGGAATTTTGTATAATTCCTATAGATAAAAAGAGGGGAAACAAAAGGGAAATACAAGCCCTAGTTCGTAATAGGAATTTGCCCATTCCACCAGTGACAGATAATGATTAATAAGGGGGATCTAGTTAGGTTCGCGATCAAAACCTTCCAATCCCTCAAAAGGAGTTAATATCAACTGTTAGCAGAACCAAAAAGTATTAAAACAAAGGCAACAAATAGTAACATCCCCCTACAGCCCTACCCTCCTTTCCACAAGGAACTTCTGTTGAATGGCATGGTCCAGTGAGAATTATCCAAATAAGGAGCATCACAAATAGCTTCTTGAGTGCATCAATTCCAGTCTTTTCATATGAAAATGAATTGAATAAACATTAGTCTTTCTTTTTAAGATAATTTTTTCCCACTCTAACCAATTACTCACATGCTATATCACACAAAAAATGACAAAAGACACCCAAAGTGAAACCCTAAATAAACGATCAATGCAAGTAACAAACACTATAAGAAAGAACAAAAAACACCAATTGCGCACCAACAAAATGGCACTGCATTGCATTCAATTGGCATTACAATCTAATTAATTGAAAAGGATAGTACCAAAGAAATCCCCCATTCCCAAATCCCCAATTTCACAAAATCCCCAATTCTCAAATCCTCACAATTTCATAAAATTGTTTACCTGTAAAAGAGAGAGAGAGAGAGAGAGGTGGCTGGGCAGCCGACGGCGGATGGCTGATGCTGACTGAGAATCAGTGAAAGAGAGAGAAATGAGAAGATGACACTTGATAGAGGAGAGAAAGTGAGAAAATTAGAAATGAGAAATCGATTATACCTGGTGTGGCAGTGGGGCAACTGGGCTGTGGGCAACGGGGGCTCACGGGTCAAGGCTGAGAAGTGAGAAACTGTGAGAGAGAGGGAGAGAGATCGCACATAAAAGAAAAGGGTGAAACGCATCGTTTCACCCTATTTTAATTTTTTAAGCAGAGGGTGAAATGACACTGTTTCACCCTCTACTTAAAAAAATAAAATAAAAATGGCTTAGGCCTAATGAGGATCGAGCTTAAGCCAAGCAAGACAAAATGGCACTGGGGCCACTGAGCTCTAGTTGGCCTGGGCTAATGGGTGTCGGGCCCAAGCCAACTTATGAAAAAAAAAAAAAACATATAAAAATTTATTTTGGGAGGAGCAATGGGTGGCGGCCGCTTTGGTTCGCTACCCCTTGCATCCGCCACTTATTGACATGCTAAAGGATAGATCAACATGATTAGGGTTTCACATGCGGTACTGGAAGGGGAAGAAAATATTAAGATTCATGCCTTGAATTGAAGACAGTATTATTTTATTATTATTATTATTTTATGTGTAGGATGGCTATGATTAGGGTTTGATGGAAAAAAGACTTCAAGATTGATGTTAGGGTTTGACAGAAAAAGACTTCAAGATTGATGTTAGAATATCGATACTTTTGTTTCTTGTATTACGCTAAACATCGGGATACACATCTACGATTTTTTTAATTATTTAATATATTCCTTTCATGTTCTTCAAGTATTGTTAGCTAGATCTGCAATTTTTGATTTCGTGCACGATGTTTTCGTGAAAGATCGAGTTTTCTCTTATCATGCATCCAGTGTTTGTTTCTCCTGGAAAGTTCAAGACCCGTATTAATTAGTTCTGCATGGCTTTCCAGGGCTACGGGTCGGGGGTTTGAGAAATTCGAAGAAAAAATTTGGATACCCAAGTTATCATTTTTAACTAATATAAGCTTGTGCATGCAAATGAGAACATTTTTTTTATGGAATAAATATACTTTACACTCATATCTATTATTTTTGTCAAATTACACTTATCACACTATAACAAAATTAACCTTTTGCTGGGCTGGTTTAACAGCTGTCGCTATATTAGGGGAAAAAATATTGAGAAAATAAATTGTGCATCTTATATATGTTATATATTTTGGGGCAAATATCTCTTGGAATATCAAAGTACAAAGAGAAGGGATATACCCTTTTAAACAAATACATAACCGTAATCTCCATGAAACTAGTTGCCCATTACAAGACAAAGCAGGAGCATCCAGCTACCAAATGCACAAAATAGATTTAAAAACAAGCAACATACAAAATTTGGCAAAATGTAAGCATTTTGGGAGGAGACAATGGCCAATAAAAAAGAAAAGATAAATAATTTGGTACTCGCTAAAAAAATATTCTTTCAGCATTATATCCTATTTAGAACAGTGCATAACTCTTAGTCCATTTCATTATCTATGTTAATATGGGAGGATTGGAAAAAATTCCCATTATAGCGGTCTACTGTAGTAATGGTTAATGTGAAAATGTAATAAATTTCTGTAGTTTCAAGATAAATTTGGTCCTGTGGTATGCAGTTATTGTACTGGATAGTCTGGGGTAAGTATATGTAACAAAGGTCAAGTTAAGTATTAACTCCTACTTATTACAAGCTATTGGAGTTTTTTGTTACATGACGTCATTCAGAGATTCAACTCTTGTCAAAAGGTGATCTAAAAAGGTATAATGTATACAATAAGGTACTCTATTTCACTGTTAAGTGGGTTGACGACAAGTCTAACAAGGTTAGTGCCCTTTTAGGCATATGCAAAACTAATTGTATCAGAACCACAGTCGTCATGAAACCACTTAGGACTGTTTTATGTATTTATTACCCTTTTTGTTTTCTTCAGAGTTGATGTTGAAATGAAGTAGTAAAACTCTCAATAGCTAGTTAATTGTCATCAAGTTAGAGGAGTATGTTCGATTCTTTTACTTGTGTTTTGTTTCTTTATTTGTTACCTACTGCTAACTACATAAAATTCGTGGTGTTAATTTTAAATAAAGAGTCATCGTCACATACATTATGATAAGTGTTAATAAGATAATTATTTTTATTTATTGTTTCGTAATATTGATTTCTATTTCTAGTGTGATCCACTTCACTTTTTAGTAATTAATATAAAAAATAAGATTAATGATCAACTTGATTGATTGCACATCGTAATGCACATCAAAAGATGTTTTCGTGTCAAATTAAGATCAGAATTTTGTTTTATGCTCTTCTCATCTAATGCATTCCTAGGGTGTGTTGTGAAATCAAATCCTTTGGAATAGTTCAAGACATATTTCCGATTAGTCTAACTCTACAGTTTCTCACTTCTCAGCCTTGACCCGTGAGCCCCCGTTGCCCACAGCCCAGTTGCCCCACTGCCACACCAGGTATAATCGATTTCTCATTTCTAATTTTCTCACTTTCTCTCCTCTATCAAGTGTCATCTTCTCATTTCTCTCTCTTTCACTGATTCTCAGTCAGCATCAGCCATCCGCCGTCGGCTGCCCAGCCACCTCTCTCTCTCTCTCTCTCTTTTACAGGTAAACAATTTTATGAAATTGTGAGGATTTGAGAATTGGGGATTTTGTGAAATTGGGGATTTGGGAATGGGGGATTTCTTTGGTACTATCCTTTTCAATTAATTAGATTGTAATGCCAATTGAATGCAATGCAGTGCCATTTTGTTGGTGCGCAATTGGTGTTTTTTGTTCTTTCTTATAGTGTTTGTTACTTGCATTGATCGTTTATTTAGGGTTTCACTTTGGGTGTCTTTTGTCATTTTTTGTGTGATATAGCATGTGAGTAATTGGTTAGAGTGGGAAAAAATTATCTTAAAAAGAAAGACTAATGTTTATTCAATTCATTTTCATATGAAAAGACTGGAATTGATGCACTCAAGAAGCTATTTGTGATGCTCCTTATTTGGATAATTCTCACTGGACCATGCCATTCAACAGAAGTTCCTTGTGGAAAGGAGGGTAGGGCTGTAGGGGGATGTTACTATTTGTTGCCTTTGTTTTAATACTTTTTGGTTCTGCTAACAGTTGATATTAACTCCTTTTGAGGGATTGGAAGGTTTTGATCGCGAACCTAACTAGATCCCCCTTATTAATCATTATCTGTCACTGGTGGAATGGGCAAATTCCTATTACGAACTAGGGCTTGTATTTCCCTTTTGTTTCCCCTCTTTTTATCTATAGGAATTATACAAAATTCCCGTTTGAGTTCTAACCCCATATATTAGTGAAGCATTTAGAAAAATAATATGCCCCGCAAATATTAAAACATCATTGTCAACTGATTGATTGTCTTCACTTTTATTTATTTTGGTTAAATAATGGATAAGTTTGTAATAAGATAGCTATGCAGCGTAGAGTCGTCTAATTGTTCAGAAGATGCAAAATTGTATAATTCAATTGTCACCTTTCAGTCGCAGTACATAGTACGGTACATGTACTCTAATATTTTTAATACTTTTAGTCCTTAATTTTCGATATTGTAACTCTAAGACAATTTTTTGCATTACGAAAAAAAAAAATTTCTTGTCATTTCGTCTTTAAAGTTCGCCACCTTTAGATTTTAATCCTGGCTATGTCACTAATGTAGATAATGAAGTTTCTCTAAATAACAATAAAAAAATATAGTGAAAAAAAGTCCAAGATCAAGGGGATGATCAGATCCAATCTAGCTACCCTTCTGGGGCCGTTCTGGCACGAACCAGCTGACCAGCATCATCGACTAAAAGTTGGCGTCAGGTGCACATCTTTTCGTCCCGGCGACTTGCCTCTGTTCGGTCTGTGGTTTCGGCGATCGTGGACGCAAACCCATGTGTGTTTCGTAGGCCGGCCACTCTACTCTTCTCCTCACTCAAGATCTCCCATGCCTGGTGATTAAGCGGAGAGCGGAGAGCACCCTTCGCTGCGGGCGAGGAAAACACATCAGGAATATGCACCAACTTTGTTAAGGAAATCACGGATTAGAGTGGCATTAATTTATGACAAGTATGTTTTGACATTACTCGAGAATGCTCATTTAGTTTATTCCAAATGATCAATCTCTCTCTCTCTCAGCAAATCCAATATCATTCAACAAAAATAGATAAGTACACAATTGGGAGTCCGGACGGTAACCCCAAACCAACCATAGAGTTCTAGATCAAATAAAAACTAAAGCCGGAAACAGACCAACCACTTGATCCAGTCCACTAGTCCAGTGCCTCTTTGCCTGCAGATCAAGAGGGGTGTAGAAACAGAGAACATGTGAAGTAATTCAAAGGCTTGGTTGCTTGAATAGGGTAGCGTAGCTACTAGTATGTCATTACCCATTTTGAACTCTTTTAGCTTTTTGCTTGCTGCTTGTTGCTAAGCCCTCCAACTGCTACATCTCAGTTCATAAACCAGATTTTTGGAGTAGGAACATGTTTACAATCACTGACTTGTGGATTTCTTTTCTCCATCTCTGATGCACTGGTATGATTTTTAAACTCCTCTTCTTCCAATTTTTATCCCTGTACTACATTTCAGTATTCCACAAATATGATCTGCCATGTTATATTGGAGAAAACAAACTTAGGCTAATACTGTTTCCAGTTCTTGCTGGTCAAAAACATGTCAGAACATGCAATTAAAAAAAAATGAGCATCATGCAGTTGAAAGAAAAGACGTGGGATGAGAGGCTTCCTAGCCGCGTTGCAACTGCACAATCGCCTTGTGCGAATATTATGGAACAAAAAAATTACACTGTTACAGAATATTAATGTGACGGCATTTGTGTGAGGTCTGTCAGTTTTTTTTTTTTTTTTTTGCCCTTTTTTTTTTCAGAACAACGAGGAGCCTTGGTGCCCTACCAGTGGAAGTGTGGGTGTAGTCCACCTTCTAGGGTCCAAAACTTCCAACAAGCTAAGTGGCCAAGAATATCATGACTCAAGATTTGTTGTTCAGTACAATAATCGGTATGTACGCACTCAGATAATACGTTAGTTCATCAGAGCCTCTCTATTTACCAAAGACAAAAAGAAATTACTCTCATTCTAATAAGTTTTAAAAAAATCTCTTTTCAATGGGACCCTCCCTAAGGGTAGGAGGTACCACTTGAGCTAACGCTCAGTGGTGGCTCATGACCACTTTCACAAACGAACAAAAATATATATCTCAAAAAATTTGCTTAGTCATTATAAAATAATTTTAAAAAATACAATAAACATAGCCAAAGCCTCTTTGGGCTTATTTGGACTCGGACTCCGGTTCTAGTTCTGAGGTTCAAATCATGATTTAAATCCAATTTTAAGGACTAGCGTACAGCTTGGTTTACTGCTACTGTGACACACTCACGTGTCACCTGCTAATTGGCGTTGTCTTCTCAAAAGCATTTCAACGTTTATCTACTATGCAGACAAAAGCCGTACATCGATGTATGCACTCTGCCATACTTAGGTGGTGTTTGTTTGTGAAAATTTTAGGTGGTGGAAATTTTGGGATATTGGGATTAGTGTAAAACTGAATATATTTTATGGAAGTTGGTGAAAAAGTAAAAAGAGAAAAGATTTTAATAAATATTAATAAAAAAGAATTATTTGAAGGAGAAAGAAATATTATTTTATAATTTTTTAATCTGGCCCAAAATTTTAAGGTGCTAAAATTTTGGGAAACAAACGTCCCCTTAGTACAGGACACAAATATCCTATCATGTCTTAAACGACTGTAGTTGTTACTCTTCGAGTGTAAGCCTACACTCAATCTCCCCTGTTCCACGCTCATTATCATCCACCACTTCCACCCTTAATGCTTATTCATTTTAGCATCTCTTTCTCCAACTGTCGATTTAATACCCAACGCAATCCTCTTGCCACCTTCTTCCCTCGTAGCTAGAGTTGTTCAGTCCAACCAGAAAAATTCGGTTCAATCGGTACTGGCATTGGGTTCTCAATATCCGACTTAACCGGTGCCCGTGTTGGTGACTTCTTTTTGAAGAAATCCAGATGTTTTAATAGTTCTTCGATAAAACCGGGTTATTTATTTATTTTTTTTAAAAAAAATTAATGTAAACGGCGTAGAGAATCTACACCGTCTGTGACAGAGTGACTGTCACTCTATTGCACGTTTCTTACTTTCTCTTACATTAGTTTTTTTTTTTTAAAAAAAAAAAACTAAACGGCAGTTTCTCTTTACCCCCTCCCCTAGCTGTCAAACGTTGGATTAAATATGGCGAAAAGGTGACTCCAGTGCTTTCGTTTTAATGTTAGTTTTAACGATGAAGCTATTTGTATGTTGTACTAAATGACTGAATTTAGTATCTAAAAAAACACTGAAAAAAGAAAAAAAAATGTCTTGTTAAATCCGAAGTTGTTGTTCAAGAAGATATTGGGTTGTCTAATATATGCACAATGTTTTAATTTTGTAAATATCTATTATCATCTTTTCTGTATTTATTTTTTGTATTATCTTTTCTTTTAGTACTTCGTTATCTGTCTTTGTTTTTCTTTTGAGCATCCGCAAGGCAAACAGAGAAATGTTGAAAGCACTTGGTGGATGTTCCATGCTTCACATGCATAGGCGTCACACGCATGGGCGTCTTGAACAGCCTCTCTGTCTTTGTTTTTCTTTTGAGCATCCGCAAGGCAAACAGAGAAATGTTGAAAGCACTTGGTGGATGTTTCATGCTTCACACGCATGGGCGTCTTGAACTCTCTGTCTCTCTCACTCTGCTCTGCATAGTCTCTCTCTCTCTCTCTCTCTCTCTCTCTCTCTCTCTCTCTCTCTCTCTCTCTCTCTCTCTCTCTTCTCTCTCTCTCTCTCTCTCTCTCTCTCTCTCTCTCTTCTCTCTCTCTCTCTCAGATGAGGGAAGTTCAAAGATGTAGATGATAACTAAATGAATGGGAAGGATTTGTTCTACTTTTTAATGGAGTATGTTTAGACAAATTATAGGGTTTAATTCCAAACAAAGATTTAGAAATTTTAAACTTTAAATTTTGAGAAAAAAAGAGTGAAAGTATAATTTAATGGAAGTTGCTGAGAGAGTTAGAGACACAGGATTTGTGTGAATTTTTTTATATGTATTGTTAGTGGTGGAACCAGGACTCAAATTGAGAGGAGGGCAAACTCCGAAGGCGAAATAACAATTTTTTTTTCTTAAGTAATGCAAAAAGTGTTTTAGAGTTAAAATATCAAAAATTAAGGACTAAAAATATTAAAAAAAATTGAAATATACATACCGTATTATTTGCTAAGATTGAGAGGCGGCAATCAAATTAAGGAGTAATAACATCTCGAGGAAGAGGGAAAATTGCTAGTGACCAAACTGATTTCCTTTCAGTATTTGTAGCTATTTCAGTTTCTATAAGCTATGTGATCAAGGTGGTGTTTGACACCCAATATTCCCATTCTCTAAAATTTCTATCCAATAAAATAACTCTTCAAAATTCTCTCTCTCTCTCATCAAATCATCACTTTTTACTCCAAATAAATATAAAAATTAATTCAAATCATTTATTTCTTCACTTTTTCACCGATTCTAATACCTAAAATTTTTACCACCTAAACATTTTTACAATCAAACACCACCCAAACAAATAGTCTCGGAGCCCAATGTGTCATTTCACATCTAAAACTAAAACTTATATAATAATAAAAGTCGTTCGAGTTGAGCCTGGTGACTTGGTACATATCATCTCTACTCAACTATCAAACATTTATAATCCATTTAGCATATTTTTATGTAATGAATATATTTAAGTACAAATCAGTGATTGAGATTTGAAAGAACGAAGAAATTTGCTGCACACTTTAATAGTTATAAGAAATGGTCATCCTACTATACGTTAAAGAGTTACAAATCTCACTTCAAAACTAAATTAAACAAAATGAAAACAGTCTCCTGGATCACAAACCAACAAACGAAGCAACAAAAAAAAAAAGAAACGCGTTAGTGCGAGATACATCAAAGGGTGGGCCAGAGGGGGGCGGGCCTGGCAGCCCTGGCCTAACAGGACGTTGAGTTTATTTGTTAGCAAGCAAGTCAACTGCGTAACCATAATTAGTTGATTAGGCAGTTGATCAGATTGGCAAGTTGAAGCTCAGTGTATAATACACCTATACATATAGGAACCCAGGGGGGTGCAGCCGCCCCGACTTGACCCCCTTGGGTCCGCCGCTGTGTATTGTAATAGAAAAAAATAATTTCACACGTGATTTGTGTGAATTTTTTATATATATTGCAATGGAAAAAAATAATTTAATAATTAGAGTGATGATTTTAAAATTTATTTTTTTTTGAATTAATTATGTTTGAGAATGAAAATTTTGAAATAAAGATAATTTTCTACAAAATTCAGGTGTGGAAACATGTACTAATGTAGGATTGAGTTGGAAATAATGGAATAGTCCGAAGTTTTATTGGCAATAATTATGATTTCGCAAAATTTTAAACCTTTCGGCGCCATATACCCCCGCCTTTTCTCTCCAGCTTAACGAAGTACAAACGAAAAGCGAACAAAGATTTCTATACTCTGGATTCTGGAATGCATAGAGGAATGAATCCAAAACCCCCTTCAAATAGGGCTTTTGGGCAGCGCTCTATCGCGTCGTCGTTCCTCCCTAGCTCTTCTAATTAGTACTGAAATCAAACCCAAATTTCATTTCTTCTTGATCAAACCATTTCTATTGGAGATCTAGTTGGTGCTAATTTTTTCTGTCTGGTTTTTCACTTTGGGTGTACATGAGAATAGCTCTACTGAGTTTAAGGACAAAGCTTCGAAGAAGGACTCAGGCGTATCGCTATCGGACTTCCTCGACCGGAAGCTGCACACGACTTCTGTGCTACCCAGAACAGTTCAGGTGCTTTATAGTCCAAGATTCTGGTCTTTTTCTTCGTAATTTTTTTTTTTTCAGATTAGATTTAAGGAGCTTTGTTGAGCTTGTAAGCCAAGCAGACCAATAGCAGAGCTTTATCAGGTGGAGTTTACTTTAGGCGTTAGATAGGTCTGGTTATTATAATAAATCCCAAAGGAAATTCTTGGATTCAAGAGTTCCTTTTCCCATCACGCAACTAAAGTTTCTTAGATACCAAGCAGAGAAATGCGTTTTCTGTTCTCTTTTTTTTTTTTTTCTTTTCTTTTTTCCGCTGGCAACATTTGCATGTTCCCCTGCGCCTTGTGAGTGCGTTATATCGGGCATTGAGTTTGCACGGTCTTACTCATACTCTGACATTTTGACACTTTTAAGTTTCGTTAGCATCGTAAACTTTTCTGAGCAAGCAAATGGACCATAACTGTATCCCAGAGAGTGTAAGTTTTTTCATGGTGGACTGTGAATTCTACGGTTATGAGAGGAGAAATGTTCTAATTGGTGACAGGGAAAATCAAGGCCTTTTTGGTCGCCGCTGGGCCTAAGAGAATCTAGCGGCTCCAACAATGGGCATACTGTGGCAAAGAAAGATGAGGAAGCAAAGTCAAATTGTGCCATTGATAAAGAGGTATTTGAACAGTTCAAGCAAAATGGGGAAGACAAAGGCAATCCTGAAGGTTCGTGTAGTGAAGTGGGAAGTTGTGACATAGATGAGATACAAGAATCAAGAAAAAGGAGGTATCCGTTTGAAGGTTTGTGATCGTTTTTCTTTCTACACAGAGCCATCTGTACATATATTTCAGGATCTTCATGCTGACTATGTGTTCGTGATTGAATTCTTTGGTTGGTTTTCAATCAGACTAAAGGATATTAAATAGATAATTACCAACTGTGCGTTATGTTTTACTCGGTTCTGGTTTCCAATGGTGTAAAGAACAAAAAAGATAACAAAAAGCTCACATCAAATAAGCCAAATGATATTTACCTACTCAGGAATGCGGAGAATGTTGTTTCTTAGTTGCTAAACTATGAAATACCCAAAATTGGCACATAGTTTCACATGCTTTCTTCTTAAAAATGTAGCATTGATTTTTTCCAGTCTGACCAATTCGAAGGAAAGAGTTTCGTAGTTTAATCTATCTATTTAGCTCGAGATATGCTAGTAGAATTGTTGAGGAGATTAACACCTTAGTGAGTTTTCTAGTGGGCCCATAATATAACATGTAATGACACCACTCAATTTAAAAGTTTAAGCCTATAGGTTTTGGCCTATTCTATATTAATCACCTATGCTTTTGACCTCTTTCCGATGTGGGACTCAACTTGGTTGCACTGTGCTCACACTTGCATATTCAACCCTCTCACATATGAGTCTATCACCACATTGCTCCACTTCACCTTGAATGGAAGTCTCTTTGCTGCTTATTTTCCAAATCACATCTTGTGAACCATACCATGCAACATACCCCCCCTCAAGTGAAAGCCTCTCGATACTATCAAGCCCTTTTCTTTTAGGCCTCTCTCCTAGGATTCACCTTGTGCCTTGCACCTGCATAACTTGTTTTCCCTTTTGATTCTCTTGAATGGAAGCCCTCCACAATTCTACCAGGCCTTTTCTCTTGGGCCTTCTCCTAAGATTCACCTCGTGCTTCGCCTTGTACAACTTGTCGTTGTCTTCTCTCTCAGAATTATCTTTTTTTTTGGATCTTATAAGCTCTCTCCGGATCACATCATTGGCTTTGATATCACTTATTTGAAAGATTAACACATTAGGGAGGTTTTTTAGTGAGCTCTTAATAGAGCATGTAAGGACACTACTCAATCTAAAAGCTTAAGCCTACAGGTGTTGGTCTAATTATGCTATATTAATCACCCATACTTGTGGCCTCTTTCCAATATGAGACTCAACTTGTTTACACTTTCATATGTGCATATTTCAATAAGAATTGACAGTAGTAACAGTCCGTTCCAAAAAGCTTAAGAGCTAGCAAAAAGCACTAACCACGCATATCAAGCAAACGTTAATTATCTATCTGGAATTACTTCTCATTTAGCTGTCAGATTCCTTCAGAAGTCTAAAACTGTTGGGAAAGAGGCCCAAATAATCGATTCTCTTGATAAGTTTGAATGTCAAGACATATGGTTTAGGAAGTGAGGTTTGAACTCAGTCAAGATGCTTGGTTGCTGCAGATGGTAACGTGTATCCACCCTGCTCAAAGGGTTGTAGTTTTCTCATCAGAAGCTCTCTGTGTGTGTGTGTGTGTGAGAGAGAGAGAGAGAGAGAAGAGAGAGAGAGAGAGAGGCAAAGAAAGGAAGGGAAAGGTCAGCATAAAGTTAAAAGTCAAATATAAGCTTTGGTCATCCTAGTTCAGCAGTAGTGTATTAGAGTTTTGGACCTCCACGTCTTAGGTATTGGCAATACAATTGCAGTTTGCATATAGAATCTGGACATTGCCAAATCTAATAGGGCCCCAGTCTGGGTATTGCATAGCGTAAGAATTGGTAATTGTATTAATAGAGGCAATGTGGAGAAAGTCATTATCATTTTGCAGATTGCTGCAGAGCATACGCCTGCAATGAAACACATACACCAATCCTGATCATGATGCAAAATAGAAAAATATAAAAAAATATAAATGAGGCAAGGATATCATGTATCATGTGCTTTCTACTGTACTACAATGTGCTTGTGAAATTTTTGGATCCAAATAGGCATCCAATTTACTTTGGTTGTAGATATCCTTCATTTTTTCCCACCTTCATCTTTCTGCTATTGTTTCTGTGGTCATAAGCGTGACTTCTACGGTATGAGGATTGTTAGGTGGGCACGAGAAACATGCTGCTCGAAAACGATTGTTAGTTCTTGGAGAGGATCCAAAACCAAAGCAAAAATGCAGAGAAGAGAAGTGTATTAGCAAGAAGAAGCCAAGACCTCTTTACAATCACTGTTAGTATATTTCTTGCCCTTTTACATCTTCTGTTAGGTCATTTTACTATTGAGTAGGGGAAAAAGAGAGGAGCTTTTCTATCATGGAATCATGTGAAGTTCTTTTCTGTTTCTTGCAATGCTTTTTTTTTTCCTTAATTGTTCATAACAAATATTGGTAATATTTTGGGCTGGCAGATGCAAATGGTTGTGGCTGGTGGGACTGCAACATGGAAGGTGTTGACAATGAAGAAGTAGGCTTCAATGAAGTATGGGAAGGTGTAGGCTCTACTACATTAGGAGGATTAGAGTGGCATTGACTGACTTTGAATATTTATGACAAGTATGTTTTGAAATTACTCGAGAATGCTTATTTAGCTTATTCCAAATGGTCAATCTCTCTCTCTCTCAGCAAATCCAATATTACTCAACAAAAATAGATAAGTACACAATTGGTAGTCCGGACAGTGACCCCAAACCAACCAGAGTTCCAGATCAAATAAAAACTAAAGCCGGAAACAGATCAACCACTTGATCCAGTCCACTAGTCCAATGGCTCTTTCCCTGCAGATCAAGAGGGGTGTAAGAACAGAGAACATGTGAAATGATTCGAAGGCTCGGTTGCTTGAATAGGGTAGCACTTGTATGTCATTATTTTGAGCCTATTCAATGTGTGGTCGTTACCCATTTTGAACTCTTTTAGCTTGTTGCTCATGTTGCTAAGCCCTCCAACTGCTACATCTCAGTTCATAAACGAGATTGTTGGAGTTTGAACATGTTTACAGTCACTGACATGAATTTCTTTTCTCCATCTCTGATGCACTCGTACGATTTTTAAATTCCCCTGCCTCCATTTTTTATCCCTGTACTACATTTCAGTATTCCACAAATGTGATCTGCAGTTGAAAGAAAAGAATGAAATTTCTAGTTCCCCTTCCGATTTTAGCATATATCGGAACTAGAACTGGAATTCATTTTTAGGAAGTTTTGAAACCAGAATTAGAAATTCCGGTGGAATTATTTGAATTTTCGGTTCCGATTTTTCTAAAATAATAAATAAAAATAGTGTTTAAAATAAAGTATAACATATGAAATTTGATTGAATGTTTATTTTAGAATTTAGATTTTAGAAAATTCCAATTTGATTCCAGTAAAATACAAAAAAGTTACGTTTCAATAAGTACCGGATCGAAATTGGAATTGACCATTCCAGTTTCTTCCCTCAGCTGCTATTGAAACCTAGCCGGCTTGCCCTAGGCCAACTGCACAACCGCCTTGTGCGAATATCATGGAACAAAAAAATTTACATACAAAGACTTCTGTTTAAGTGTACGTTTCGTCCTCGACAAATAACTCAAAAGTTTCGGTTGGTTTTTGAAGTTTTGTAAGCCAAATCAGTTCTCATTTCTTGATAGTGCGTTGAACAAGATCATTCCAATTTAGCCGAAAAAAAAGGAAGAGAACGAATAATAGTATTTTACAATTTTAATTTTTTCATGGTCAATTGTTTTCTGCTTAGATGGAGTAATTTCGAATGAATATGAAATTTCACTCGAGAATTCCGGTGGATTGTTTCTTTTCAAACGAGAAAGCCCAATTTGTTTAAACTAACCGAAGAACCCATTTGATTAGCTTCACAATTGAGGCCCAATTATATGATCAACTCTTTCGGCCTTCGCCCACCCTTCGACGCCTCCATTAGCCGCAGAAACCTTAATCAATGTGTTTTCGTAGGAACGGAAAAATAGAGTCAATGGAAAATGAATAAATTGTCAAAAGAAAATAACTATCATGCTGAAAATAATTTATCCCTATTATTTTTTCTTAACTATTTTTTATCTATTTTAACTCTATCTACTATTTTTTCTTTATTATCATAACAAAAGCCTGTCTTTAAGTTTAAATTCAAAAAATTTCTCTCTATACACAACTCTCCTATTTTGTAATATGCTAAAAACAAACGCAGAAACAAACTCAGCCTTAAAGTTTCAACTGGATGCCTACCTCTAAAGTTCTGATCGGATTAGGATATTTTATATTTACTGTTTAATGGTTCAATTCAAAGAGAGATAAATACAGTATATAGGTCTCATAGTATTCAATATTATCCGTATTAGTTATTGAACGGTATAGATTCTATTATAACACTCATATGTTATGTCTATTTTTTTCCAAATTTGATCATATTTTGACATCAATTAGAGATGATCTTTATTTAGTTTTGGACCCTCTTGAGTAGGAGAGTGAAGAACATAATATGGAACACTTTGGAACACAATAATAAAGATGGACAAGGATGGAGAAAATTATGCTGTTTCTCAAAAATTCGATTTCCATTTTCAAGCAACCGAACTTCGTCGACTTGTAGCTAACTTGTTTGACTTGAAGAAGCATCTTTATCTGATGGCTCTGAAAATGGAGCCTCTAGAAAAGGAGGGGAAGGTGGAAGCGTGCAATAAATTTCAATGGCTTGCAAGAGCAAGATTGACCAATCCTAGAAGCTGATGACGAATCAGAGCTTCACCAACCGGTTTTAATAGTATGTAGTGGTTTTTTCATGTCTAAGGCAAAAAAAGGTTCAGACTTTAAGGAATTATCATTTAGTGGTGTTCAAGCTGTGTCTAGAATCCAAAGCTTGCTTCCAACGAAAGTTCAAATCATAATAGTTTCGTTATATTCTGATTGTCTGATTTGGTAACGGTCAATTTTTTAAAAGCCTTTTTTAATTAAAAAAAAAAAGTTCAAGCTTCAAGGCAAGTGCGGAGAATGGTAGGTTTAGGGGACTTTCTATTCTTCAACACAAAACACAAAATTAGAAGAAGAAAAAATAAAAAATAAAACGAAAACCCACCTGACTCATCCCAAAAAAAAAACAAAAACAAAAACAAAGATTAAAGATAATAAAATAGGGTGGGAAAAGAAAAGTCCGTGCAAGGAAGGGGTGACTTTAACCCATACTTCGTGCTTCCATTTGTAATGCCATCTGGTGGAAACCGGCCATCTTCCAAAACAAAGTGGTATCTTTTTCTCTCTCTATCTTTTTTTTTTTTTTCAAAAACAAACAAACTATTGGTTAAGAGAAAGCTCATTTGTCTTCTTGCATCTGATGACAAGAACAGGCGTGAACCTTCCTTTCAATTCTATCCCCTTCATGGAAGGAAAAGAAAGATAGCTTCGACCCAAAATAAACGAAAATTCAATTGACACAAGAACAAATGCTAGAGAGTATGCAATTCTTTGTTCAGTTTTCCACTATCATTACATCCACATTTGCAACCATGAGATTCTTCTCTTGTTTAAATCTGAATTGCATTGCTATCCAAAACTACTATAATTCTTTTACTTAATCCTCAAACTAATTTCTGATTTTTAATATGCCTAGTTTTAAAAAAATTGAAATGTGGAAACTCCTCATTTCTCAATTATAATTAAAGAAATAACAATAATATTTACAAATTACTTTGAACATTTCAATACTAATTAAAATAATTAATTTGGGATATTTCAAGTCTTATAAGGGATAAATTAATAGAAAGGGGTACCTCTTTTTTAAAGTTCTTTTTTCCAAATCCAAAACCAGTCCAACCCACAGTCTAATTGGACTATTTAGAGGTGTTACTATCATTGAGAAAGAAGTAAATGACAAACTCACAAGAGTTCGCAAAAATGTTAATTGTATATATTTTTCATAAATTCAGACAGATGCAGACACGACAAGCATTAAACTGTTGCAAGACTCGTACTTCAACTCGAAACTATACACGAACCGTATTAAATTATACTACATGATCAAAAAGTTATTTTTCTGTTCAAACTCAATCATCTTGACAGAAAATTAGAGAAGAATCTTATCCAAAACTTAAATAAAGAATTACAAACGATAGGACCAAATTAATGATTCTCTCTTTCTTCATGTGTGACTGCTCCCTGCGGTTGGAGTTATAGTTCAGACTCCTAAGCTTCTAGATAATTTGGGTGCTGTGGGATTCCAGCTGCACTGAAATCACTTCTATATAGCCATCGGTTGTTTGGTTGGGATCTGAAGAGGTTCTTGTGTTGTATCGTGTATGTTACATAGAATTAGTCGACATGGTTACTGGGAATTTGTTTTTCAGTTGGAAGAATTCATGGCCTCCCGAGGAGTATATAAGCAGGATAACTTTACAATTGGTAAGCTTCTAATTTCGCTTGTGGTTTTCTTGCTATTTTTTTTTTCAATTAACTCCGTAAAATTTATTGCGCTCTGTTTTGTTGCTGAGAAATGGTTAGAAATAACAACAGGAAAGAAGAGAACTAGGCTTTTTTGCTTTAGTAGGAAATTCAGATATAACAAAAGGCAAAAGAAAAAAAAAGTCAAGTTAGTTTTACACCAAAAATTCGTCTTAAACAAAATGTTTGGATAAGCAAGCATGGCTGAATCCAATGTGGAATGAGTGATAAATATCCAACAAAAGGATTGTTGGGCAATTTAAATGGTATTTTTGCATTTCATAGATAGTACATTGTTTTTGTCAAAACGATGTTGTCCTTTACATAAAAGTTGTTCGGTATTGTTGGGATATTCTTTTTCGGTTTATAAATGATCTAATTTTGGTTTTCCCTGATACTTTCCTGTAGTTGGATTTTGATAGTGCTGCCCCTCCAGAACAAGCCTGGAGAAAGAGATTAAACAGCCATGCTAATATTCTCAAAGAATTCAGTGTCACATTTATGGAAGCAATAAAGATGGTAAGAGATGGTTATCTTTCATATTAGTACACTGACTGAGGAAACAGATGAGTTTCATGTATCATCTTTCACATAGATTATTCTATATGTCGTTTAAAATTATTTGGTATATGTTTTCCTCTTTTTTCACTTTCTTTTCCTAGTTATCTCCTGCTCAGCTGTTTTCAATTTTGGATTTCAAGGTCCGATTAGGTATACGACTGTGGTCTTACGTTAGGGAAGAGGCTTCTCATGGGAGGGTAAGTTTATTGTATCTCTTAACTTGAGGTCATTCATTTTGTGATCTTTCACGAGTGTTGTTTATGTGATCTTCTTAACATTCAAAGTTAGATGGACTATCTAGAGAAGTCTTTACCTTAGTTTAGAACAGTGGAACTTAGCTGTGCAGACCTGAATTGTGTCTGAATTATCTGTGCAGAAAGCGCCTATTGATCCTTTCAGTCGAGAAAGTTGCAAACCATCAGCATCTCAAGGGGTTCCACTTGGAGCGATGGGGTGCGTAGTGTATCGAGTATGATGCTTCATTTATTTGTTCTGATATACTGGGTATTAATCTCCGTATGTATTTCACAGAAGTGGGAGCATATCGAGGGGTTTTAGAGGCGACTTTAGGCAATGGCAAATTATTCCTGGTATATGTGAAGCTTCACCTGTCATGGCCAATCAATTCTCTGTAAAGCTCTGCCCTAAGCTTATCCTCTACTTGCTGTGTGCTTTCTGCTTTCAAGATATATATTATGGGTATCTACTATCTACTGGTAAAAACCATGGTTTTTGTTGATTGTTTTGTATACAATCTCATAGAAGAATTGCATGCAGTGAACTATCTAGGTGAGTAATTTAACTGAAAATCATTTGGTAGTTCATAGGTGTTAATCTATCCTGGTATCCAGCATATTACCAGTTAAAGTGCTTCTGCAAAAATATGTTCAGAAGTCCTTTTTGTCTCGACTTACTGTGGTAAGGTTAGCGATTGGAGGAAGGCCTTCCAGTTAGATGATACAAGGTAATAGGTACTGCTGTTGTCCCTCAATCTGTTATTCTGAGTTAGACTTTGACGGCTACTAGAAGTTGTTAGAAACCAATATTCCTCAAAGATGTTTCTGAAGAATTAGAAATATATCAAAGTAGTTGAGACACTTTAAAAATTTATCAAGTCCACTTCACATGTGAACTCCATAACTTTTATGCTTCCTCATACCATCCGCATTTATTGCAACTCTCCATATGTGATATCTTCCAAGTAGAAACTTTCTGGATATTGAAGTGAAGGTACCCATAACAATAAGAACGAGAACACTTAGTGGATCAGTTGCTGATCTAATCAGGAAGGTGTTTAGTAAAACTTGATAAGGAAAAGAACATGTGATGGAAGCAAAGAATGTTATGGGCCACTTGACTCATTTTATTTCAAGATAATGTAGTTGCCAGATGCTCTCATAATTCATCCTTCCTTGCCTTGCGTTAGAGCAGTGGTATCCATCTTGAAAGCAGTCATAATGGCTTGGCTCATTATTTGGCACTCATCAAGTTGCTGTTGCCTTCCTAACATGTCCCAAATTCCTGACCTATATCCCTGTCAGAAATTCTAAGAGATTTATGAAGCGACCCTCTTCTAAGGTTAAGTATCCTGACAATGCGCAAGTTGTAGAAAGAACAAAAGAAAATGCTCTAAACATATTTAATATGACTGAAGTGTCCGGTGATAATTTTCATTGAAATGATAAGCTGATTTCTGGCTTCTCTGTCCTTCTATTTCCTATCTTGTGCTTGGGCTGTATAGTGTATTGATTAATTTCATTGGTTGTTGCACACTTGTGTTACTTGTATGACAACAAATTCAGCTACATTTCTCTCGCAACTTCAGTTGTTCTGTATAGTTTATAAGGACTTATGGTTTCTTACTTGTCATGTTAGTTAATAAGTAAAGGAAGCAAAAGGTTAATGGCCTATTGTATAAAGTGGACACCTTTGAATGTGGGATCACGAATTTGCTTCTGAATTCTTCTGCATTATTGCGCCATTGCAGATTTTTATATCAAGAGATGGTGGAAACAAAAATTTTGCATCTGTTTTGGCTCCAGGTCAGCATGAAGGGCTGGGGTAAGGAAAAAATCCTTTAATTTTGAAACACTTCAAGAAAGAAACTATGTATGATTACCATCTTCTTGTTGAGGAAGGTATATACATGTTAGTTGCCGTCCTTATATATGTAGATTGACATCACGTGAATTTACATGCTTCTGTGACATCTGCAACCTCAAGTTGCTTTCATGCTTGCACATACTGTCTCTGTGGGTTGTCCCACCTGCATTGTGCACCCTATGTGATATCGACTCTCGAGTCGAATCTGTTCAAGATAATCCTAACTCAGTACTTACCACAAATGAAAGCTCAGTGGGCATTGGCAGATTTTAATATCAGTAATAGGGTCATCATACCCTAATGCGGGTGTCATTAAGGGTTATACCTCTGCTTGAAGGATTCTGAGGATTCTTTCTTTGGGATTAAGACTGAGTGTGGCTGTATTGTGGTGATTTGTCTGAGAGTCGGTGAGGAAAGAATAGATGAATCTCATTTGCTCTTAGTTTGAGGTTTACAAGTAGAACTTAGAGACGATACTGATTCATTTCATGCTCTGACAGGAAAGCTGGTGATCAGGGTTTATCATCGTGGGGCTGGAATTTGAATGGTCAGCATTCTACATACCATGCTCTGTTTCCTAGGGCATGGACAGTATATGATGGTACCATTCCACTCCATTGTTTCTGTTTGCTATATACACACATATCAAGTGTTGGATTCTTGTTCTATTGAAAATACTTTTCGTGTAGGTGAACCGGACCCAGAACTGAAAATATCTTGTCGACAAATATCACCATTCATACCACATAATTACAGAGATAGCAGTCTTCCTACTGCTGTTTTTGTTTACACGGTATGAGCATTCAACTTTCACTGCAGATACAGTCCATGACATGGGGTCTAGCTCCCTAAACACAGACTTTGACAAGAGCTATCCTGTTCGCTCCCTTGTAGCATCTGATTGCGTCAGCCGTTGGAGACTTAAGTGATGGAATTATGTAGATACACATTTGAGAAAATATTGGCATACCATTATTTTGTGAGAGATGTATCTCGTATGAATTATGTACTTTGGGAGAATTCTAGTACTGCCCCCAATAACGTGACTCTCATTTTGGACGTGCTGAGTTATTTAGGCCCAGTTTTCGAGTTGAGAATCCATAGGGTGGCCGAAGAACCGAAAGAGATATACAGCCTTGTCAGCTAGTAGGCTGCTAAAAGAAAGAGAAAAAAAATGAAAAAAAAAGAAATTAGTTCAAACTTTAGCATCTATTTGGACAAGTTATTTGAGCATCTGTATCTGTGTATCTGATATCTTTTCATGTAAGTCTTTTTGATGCACCCATTCAATTGTTTGCTTGCATTCCTTGACTGGAAAAAAAGTATTGGTTCTTTTTGTGTGGTCGATGTGGAGTGGCTAAATGTGCTCCAATAAGGTGTTGTTTTTCAAGGGTTAAATTCGATTTGACATGAATGATATGTGCCTGAAGCTTTAACAGAATGAAAAATGGTTCTCGATTTTCTCAAGTACCTGAATATATTCTGAGTGTCAATAATTTAGAGTTGAATCTGCTTTCAGCCTGTTGCATCTGTTTGTATCCCAATGAGCTTTAGCTCAAATGGAATTTTTAACCCTTGTGCAAATGTGGTGGATGTTGAGGTCATTGGTTCAAGAGTGACTTGGTGTTTGTGTAGCTTACCAGTAGATGAAAATGATCCTGTTTTCATTAAAACTCATCATAAGAATTATGATTAAATCCTGTCCTTCGTATCCTAACCTGTAGATAAAGCCATAAACATTCTGTGGTGTTTATACCTCTATGACTCATCATTTGAGAGATATTACGATTTTTGTATTTTCTGAGAAATAAACTCTAGAAGGGTATTGATATGAGTACTTGTTTCTATTGTAGTTGGTTAACACTGGTCGAGAAAGGGCCAAAGTCAGCCTTCTCTTTACATGGGCGGTAAGACTCCTTCCTGCTGTCTTGGTTGAATTAACCTTATTCGATGCAATTGAAGATATAGCATGGTTTTCCGGATATTCAGTCATTGTTGTTTCGTCTCGTGCAGAATTCAATTGGTGGACTCTCGCATTTGTCAGGAGATCATGTGAATGAACCATTTATGTAAGTACATTCGATAAGTTTCTTTGCTTCCTTTGTGTGGCCTCACATTTTATCGATATGTTTTAACTTTCTTCTCTTTCTTTTGACAGAGGCGATGATGGAGTCTCTGGTGTCCTTCTTCATCACAAGCAAGTCATAAAACCTTAATAGCTATATCTGACGGTTGGTTTGCATAATTCTCCTGATCATTTTGATGTTTCAATTGGTAAAAGTGAAGGCAAGGTATTCAAAAGAGCCCCTCCCACTCCTCCCCTCCCACCCATGTACCCACAAACCAAGAACACTACCCAAGCCAAGAGAACAAACCCGAAAAGAGGGAGAGAGAGAGAATGTGAATAGGAGGTTTATGATCTGCAACACAATGACATGTTTTTACCAGTGCCTGAGGCGTTCAAAGTTTTATGTACTTATTTTCATCATTTCAATTGGTAGGAAAAAGTGGAAGGTTCTCAATGGGGTTTTTTTTTTTTCCGCCAGGGAGGAGGGGGGAGAGGTGTGGTGGTGGTACTAGGAGTAGGAAATGAGAATTTCCTCTAGTTTCCAGGAATGAAACCAAAGGTCAAAATCTGCATCATGCGTGCTGTCTGTTGTTTGAAGATCCATGTACGAGTTAAGTTCATACATTCCCCTACCCTGCAGCACCCAACCAAGAAAAAGAAAAGGTTTATGTGCTTAAACCAAAGTAAAACGAGGTTTGAGGCTATAGTGATTCTTGAAATATTAAGTGAAAAATTATATAAAATTAGTGATGAAAATAGGTAGTTTTGTTAACAACCTGATTTAGATATATGCAAACATTTTGAAAGATCTTTCAAAGCAATCAGTAACATAGTGCATGTGTTAGATACTTTGCTCTTGATTTAACAAAGAATCATCCTATGCTAAGATGCTAAGATTTCCATCTCGAACCTGACTTCTCAAGCAGGTTGTGGCACTTTGGACATGGATATTTTTTTTTGACAAATTTAGGCCTTTTTTTGTGATTCTGGCCACCCAAAAAATATGTATCCATGTGTACCTTAGGATATATCCAAAAATTTTGGTTGAAGTTTAATGTATCAGTTAAAGTTCACATCTTAATATCTAGGAAGTAGGTGATTAGTTAAAATACATTATGGGGGATAATAACAAAATGTGCCTAGTGTTAATAGTCCGTTTAAAATCTCGAAAGTCCACCTTTTATATCTATAGAATGTAAAGGGGAGAGAGTGAGACGGTTGCCTCTTCTCATTCTTCTTTTAAATGTCGATGTTAGCTAATCAACTGTTGAGGAGTTTTATGCCTACTTAACTGTTTGATGCACAATAAAAACCCACTTTGTTTCTATGACTTCTTCTTGCTACTCCATCGTGTAAAAAGCCTTCCTCAAGAAGTGGATCACTTTTACGGAAATACAACTAATGCAGTGACCCTCACACTTTCGGTTAGGCTGGAAACTTGAAAGCCAAGAGAATTAAAATTCTTTGGCTAATGAACAGACGTTCAGGGGAAAAGAAAATTCGAAAGCAGAGAAGAGTGTTGAAAAAAATGTAGCATTGGATGATTCGTTGTATTTATGACAATTTCTCTGGCGGTTAGCTGCCATTTTATTGTTTTGGTTGGGAATGAGTCAAGAAGGTTCGTTTGTGGCTTTCTGTTGTAACAATGTTTATACTTTTGATTTTTCTTATTTTTATTTTTCTTTTTTTTCTTTTTTTTCAAATTTTCCCTTTCTGCTCATTCGTTACCCTCGGGGAGAATCTTTACTATTAGGTGGAAGCTTTGGAAGTTAGTTTCTTCCCTGTCATTCAAAACGAAGATGTTTTATTTTTTCACTTTTTTCTTTTCTAGGGAATTTGTTAAGTCTAGTTAGATTTCCATAATTTCTTAGAATATTCCAACATTGCAGGACTGCAAAAGGGAATCCGCCTGTCACTTTTTCAATAGCTGCATGTGAAACTCAGAATGTGAATGTGACTGTTCTTCCATCTTTTGGACTGTCAGAAGGAAGTTGTGTTACGGCAAAGGACATGTGGGGCAAAATGGTCCAGGTAATTATTATTATTTTTTCCTAAGGTGCTATCTTTCCTTTGTGTCTTCTGCCGCCTGGGAAGTGGAGAGTCGCCTATAGAGCTCTGGCCACTGGGGCTAAATGGAGGGCTTCAAACTTGGTATATATTCGCCATACTCCATTACTTTCAAATCTGCGGGTAACAGAGCTTCTACATTTGAAGGAGTCACAACTTCGTCGAAATTTTCAAGTTTGTGGTCAATCGACAGTAAGTCTGTGGTCCTGTCCAGAATTAACTCTGAACTCTGGTGCCTGTCTTTAGGATGGGCTGTTTGATCGAGCGAACTTCAGTTCTGGACCAAGCATTCCCTCCTCACCTGGGGAGACCGTTTGTGCAGCTGTTTCAGCATCCACATGGGTGGAACCTCACGGGAAGTGCACTGTTGCATTTGCTCTGGCATGGTCATCTCCAAAAATAAAATTTTCGAAGGGCAGCTCATATCATAGGTATTTTTCTCTCCATTTCCTTGTCTGTATGTGTATGTACATGTTTTTGTGTTTAGAAAGTTAAGCTTCACTTTTCTGAACCATTAATTTACAAACTTGTCCGTGTGATTGCACTGCTGTGTCCATCTAGGAGTAATGTAACGAGTCCCTGATAGTTTAAAACCAAGCATTCTGGATTTCTGCTCTCCCTAACACTATGTACAGTGGTTTATGGGATTATGTGTGTCATGATAGTTGTCTGCTAAGCTTTCCCGCTTTTTCCCTGTTTGGTTGCAGAAGGTACACAAAATTTTATGGCACATCTGAAAGAGCAGCCCTGGACTTGGTGCATGATGCACTAACTAGTATGTATCTTTTGGTTTCGATCTTATTTACACTCTAGTGGGGCCAGTGTCCAACTTATAAGCCCATCATGTGCTGTATTTTTAGTACTAAGCTACCGGAATATTGGAATTTTGCTTATCAGAAGGGATGTATATTTTGGAATGTAATACATGTTGTAATGTGATATTATTTTGGAATCCTGAACAGATTACAAGCGGTGGGAAGAAGAGATAGAGAATTGGCAGAATCCTATCCTGAACGATGAAAGGCTACCAGAATGGTAATACTTGGTTGAACAAATATTATTGATGCCAAGCATTTCAATTGGTGTCTTAACTATGTGAAAGCTGTCTCAAGGTCCGTGAGGAGAAACCTTTCAAGTATTATATCTAGGACAATCAAATCTTTTAAAGTTTTTCAGAATTCATGTCTTGATACTGCACATAGTGAGCTTTTAGGGCTTCCTATATCTTGCTCCCAGTGATTTTCTGAAGTAATTGGTGATTTTGGCATATAAGCTAGTGGTTCCGGATTTCTTGAAGTCTTCCATGGTAGATAAGTCATGCTATTGCCAATATTTGCAGGTACAAGTTCACGCTATTTAATGAGCTTTACTTTTTGGTTGCTGGAGGAACAGTTTGGATTGGTACTCATCTATGCCATCTATGCTATCTTTTATATCTTGATATTTTATGCATAAAATTTGGTCTCCTAAGGAGAGATCATATCAGCAATATGTTTTGCCCGTGGCTATAATTTTGTCCACAGTCAGAAACAGCGCTAAAACTACTCTGATCTTTTTGCAGACTCTCAGTCATCGCCTCCAAACATGAGAAATGATCAGCATCAATTAGAAGATGTAGAAAATACAGATGTCAAACTAACTGAAGCCAAGGTGGACGGCAGACAAGACTCTGATTTCAAGCATACTAGTACTGGGTTAACAGTCAAAGATGATGATGTATCTAGGAAGTGTGGTTGCAAAGACGAATCTGCAGTTCTTCTGAAGAAGGGATTAGGCAACCACTCTGTGCGACGCTTCACAATGCTGGATTCACAGGATGAAGGTGATGATGTTGGAAGGTTTCTGTACTTGGAAGGAATGGAATACATTATGTGGTGCACCTATGATGTGCACTTCTATGCTTCATTTGCACTTCTTGAGCTGTTTCCAAAGATTGAGCTCAGCATTCAGCGCGATTTTGCAAAGGCTGTCTTATCTGAGGATGGAAGAAAAGTTAAGTTTCTGGCAGAGGGAAATTGGGGAATACGTAAGGTTAGAGGAGCGATTCCTCATGATCTCGGAACACATGATCCATGGAATGAAATGAATGCATATAATATTCATGATACAAGCAAATGGAAGGATCTGAACCCAAAGTTTGTTCTTCAGGTGTATAGAGACTTTGCTGCAACAGGGGATATGTCATTTGGAGTTGATGTTTGGCCCGCGGTTCGTGCTGCTATGGAGCATATGGAACAGTTTGATAGGGACAATGATGGTCTCATTGAGAATGATGAGTTTCCAGATCAAACATATGATACCTGGACAGTTCACGGTGTGAATGCTTACTGTGGATGCTTGTGGCTTGCCGCACTCCAAGCTGCGGCTGCGATGGCTGTTGAACTTGGGGACAGAAGTTTTGCTGAAAGGTGCAAAAGCAAATATTTGGAGGCAAAACCATCATTTGAGGGCAAATTATGGAATGGTTCTTATTTTAACTATGACAGTGGGTCAAGTAGCAACAGTAAATCCATACAGGCAGATCAACTGGCAGGGCAATGGTATACAGCATCCTCAGGGTTGCCTCCCCTTTTCGATGAGCTCAAAATCAGAAGTTCTCTTCAGAAGATCTATGATTTCAATGTAATGAAAGTCAAGGGAGGCAGAATGGGTGCTGTAAATGGGATGCTTCCAAATGGAAAGGTGGATGAATCTTGCATGCAGTCACGTGAAATATGGACTGGTGTCACCTACGGTGTGGCAGCTACTATGATCCTAGCTGGAATGGAGGAGGAGGCATTTAAAACTGCTGAAGGTATTTTTGTCGCGGGCTGGTCAGAAGAAGGATATGGGTAAGTCCCATGCATATGCTTTAGTCATTTGTAATGTGATTTGGTTCCTTGTTTACCTCTAGCAAATATATCAGGACTTTCATCCTGATCACTTTTGGTATGAGCTGAACAACAAATAAAAATGATCACCTAGCCCCTTGGTTGAATGATAACCATGAGGCATGATGCTCTTTGAGCCAACTTTAGGACAGTTTTGGAGCTCTTTCAAAAATAAGATCAGGCTTTGGTCCGATATATACTCCTTGTCTGTTCAACGAAACCTTGCTCAAGTTCCTGGTCTATTTTAAAACTGTGCTCGTATTTCTTAAAAATCAATTTTAAAATGCGTTGTCTTTCCATTTATGTTGAACCAGTACAGCTGAAGCAGCTTTCTATGATGTGGTAAATGACCATTTGAAATACCCAACATAATTGTTCCACCTATCGGTATACCCTGTAAGATACAAAAACTAGACTATTTAGAATTGCATATACCAGGACTGTCTTATCTTCTCCATACATTTTATCACTTGGTTTGCGTATTGAGAGATTTTTCTCCTCTGCCGCATGCAGGTACTGGTTTCAGACTCCAGAGGGATGGACAATCGATGGACACTTTCGATCGCTTTTATACATGAGGCCACTCTCAATTTGGGGCATGCAGTATGCATTATCACTTCCTAAGGCAATTCTTGAGGCACCTAAGATGAATATAATGGACAGGATCCACATATCTCCGGGTAGTTTTAAATTCTCTCAAAATGAAACTGGTGTTAGAAAGATAGCGCAGAAAGCGAAGTGCGGGTGCCTCAAAAATTCTGTGTTTCACTGTGCTTGCTGATTGTAGTGTTCAAGTTTCATGATCATTGTAAAGAATTGTGTAGTAAATCTTTCTTGTCTTCCTCAATCCATTGGCAGAAGTGGAAAGAAATGGTGGAAGTTTTGGGGGAACCGTTCCTCTTAGGAAAAGGCACTAAAAAGCTGGATAATTCACTCAGATGACGTGTATAGGTTCTTTTAGCTTTTTAATTTTTGTTAAATATTTCTTTATAGGGTGATTAGGTAAGTTAGTATTCCTTTATCCTTTGAAAATTGGCTTCCTATTTGTGCAGTTGATGGGAGCATACCCTTTTTTGTTTCTTTCTTTTTTCTAGGCAATCCTTAATACTTTTTTTTTAATCTTTATTTTTCTATGCAATCTTTAATATATATATTATTAATATATTGAGAAAATTATAGTTAGTAAAATTTAGAAAAAGCCTCAAAGGGCTATCGGAAAACCTTAACGCATTGGGAGGTCCTACAATCTTAGCAAAGGGCATAAAGCCCTCGATGAGGGGCATAAAGGTCGCAGGACAAGTTGATTCAAGAATTCAGAAACCAAATCTCAAAGGGCATAAAGCCCTCGATGAGCGGGTACAAAGGCCCCAGGACAAGCTGATTCAAGAATTTGGAAACCAAACTTGCCACAAGTGACAGAATACGTCACAGCAGTACATCACAATCAAACCAGCCTCGAGTGATGGAGTACATCACAAACACTTCAATGCAGTATCGGGCCAACATGAGAAGTGGGGTGGAAGACCAGTGGTGTCTTCTTCGAGAGAAGGGTTATATCAATTCAAGATGAATCAGGGATTGGTGGATGTTGGTAGTACGAGGCCGTGCTTCCTGTGGTGTAATGGCAGGAGGGGTAACCAGCAAATTCGAGAGCGCCTTGAGAAAGGATTAGCGAATGGGGAATGGACTACTCTCTTCCCTTGAGCTTTGATACGAAACCTTCCTCGGCCTTCGTCTGATCATGCACCGTTATTACTTATATCTAAACGGGCTATGGGTGCGGGTCCAAAACCTTTTCGTTTTGAAAGTTGCTGGAATAGGGATGAAAATAGCAAGCCAGTGGTGGCCGGTGCCTGGAAGATAAGAGTTAGGGTGTCTGCACCCTTTCGGTTGGTCCAGAAGAATCAGTCTACCAAATCAACTTTGAGAAAATGGAACAGAGAGTGGTTCGGGGCTATCCACACTCAAATCAAGATGCTAAATGAGCAACTGGCATTTGTGCAAGGACAAGCAGCTTCGGTGCAATCTGAAGTTCCTAGATTGAAGCTCATCGATCCCAACTAGATCAGTCTTGTCAAGTAGAAGGGCATCCCCTCCACGGCCCTGCCCTGTATTTCCTACAATATTGGACCCTGAACCTTGTTCAGCTCTTGTAAATTTTGGAAGCAGCCTCTTGTGAACCTTGGAGATGTTTTCGAGTCTCCCGTTGATGCCTTGTAATTCGGAAACAATAAGATAACGAGCTTTCATGTTCTTAATACAGCAAGAAAATTTGTGGAGAAAACCATAGATTCCGTGCACATGATATGGCTCATGCGGTTGAAGAAGAAGTGTGAATTCATCGAGAGCGTCTTCAGTTTCCTGAGCAATCTCTCTTACCTGCTTAACCCACACTTTGAGTTCTTCATCACTTCTTCTAGCTCGTCCGCAACCTTCAGGAAGGCCCTCAATTCTCCTCTCAGATACAGAAATTCTTCCCGATCACCCCTCAAGAGTTGCATCTCATTTTCGACGAAGCGTGCAAGCTTTTCAAGGAGAAAGTTCACTGGACCCTCTGCCATTATTTTTCTTTGGTAGCCTTAATCAGTCCCTCAGCAATTCTGAAGACATTACAATTTCCAAATGTCAAGCAGTTTTTTGAACTCCGCGAGTTGCGTCCATGTACTTCTGTTGAACTATATATGGTGGCTGTTGCCAAATTAATCTTTCATTCTTTCCTCCTCTTGTCTTGTTATGCCTTAATTTGCTAGCAGATTGTTGATGCTGGTATGTGCTTTCTCAAGGGTCCCTCCCCATGCATGAGGATCTCTTCTCTCGAGCCAACTTCTTGCTCTCCAAAAATGTAGTCCTTCATGGCTATAACCCTCTCACGAACGATGAAAGGCTACCAGAATGGTAATACTTGATTGAACAAATATTATTTATACCAAGCATTTCACTTGCTGTCTTAATGAGTACTATACGAAAGCTGTCTCAAGGTCTGACAGGAGAAACCTTTGAAGTACTATATCTTGGACCCTTCAAATCTTTTAAGGTTTTTCAAAATTCATGTCTTGATTGCACATCCAAAGCTTTTCACTACTAGAAATTTTCTCTTTAGTGATGGAAATTCTCAGTGACCAAATGAATTTCATCACTAAAAGTCATCTTTTGTGACAAATTTTTTTTTTGTCACTAAAAATCTGGGGCTTGTTTGGAAAACGGTTTTGGTTTTGGTTTTGTTTTTAGTTTTTGATTCAAATTTCAAATTTTACAATTTAAGATTTAAATATTGTTTTGTTGTAAGGGGTTGTTTGGTGGATTAAGATTTGGTTCTAAGAGTTCATTGGTATGGTTAAGGAAAGTATGCCTAGGGTGTAGCTATGGAAAGGATTTGGGGGTTTATTGTGATTTTATATTTTTTCTTAAATACTTGGTAAAAAAGTGGAAAAGGGGATAATTTAAGTGAATTTTTTATATTTATTATAATAGAGTTGTCTGCCCTTATTGTGTATCAAACTGCTTGTCCTTTCTACTAGCTGAGTCATGCCTCCAGTGCCGTGTGCTGTTACTTTGAAGAAATTAGAGTGCTTAAAGCAAGCCTACGCTCCGTCCCTCATGGCAGATTAAAAATCGAGCAGCATGAGTGTCAAAGCCAAGTCTGTGGTTCATGTCGTTGGAGTGCTATTGCTTATAATATTGGAGCTTGGATTAGACAAACGACCGGCTGATAGACGAGCGGGTTATCCATTGTCGCTCCTATAAATCTAGTAATTTAACAAAGGTTATAAATTGCACAATACTAGTTACTAATACAATGGGGAATGTTTTGAAGAGAAAAATGGCAAGAGTACAGGAAATGAGAAAGATGGGCTGGATGCATGAGAGATTCACGTTCAGCTGTAAAGGCTGGGTCGAAGCTAAGATTGGTGATGTCAAATTATATTCATTACCCATGCCATACGCATAAGTGATCCAGTTACAACAATCTTTCTACAAGAAAGTTTTACATTAAACAAAGTCATCCAGAGCAAAACTGGACCCAGAGTACAGCAGTTAGAGAGGCCGCTAAATCCAGCTAACATGTCCGGGCAGCCTAAGCTCCATGCCTAGCCTTGTGACATTCGACTTCTCTTTTCCTCTAGGCCTGACTGAGAAAATCTCTGCCGCAGAACTTCCAAAACATCTTCCATTTTCACATCTTTCAGTGCCAGAAGAACCATGGCATGATACAGGACATCTGCCATCTCTGAGGCAGCTCGTGACTTATCCTCATTCTCCTCTAGTGTTTGACACAACTCATTTGCCTCCTCCCTGCAAAGGAAAGTTCAGACTTACAAAGTATTTCAGTTAAAATGAATAGACACAGATATACAGACTCACACAGAAAGCACTCGCAGACAGCTCCCTTGTGGGCAACATATTAAGAACACATAACTCGTACTTCACTTGGATATTTTTTGAAGATAACTACTCTGATTATTTCATTTTGTCTTCTTTCCAGCACAGAGAGGTATCCACTACAATCAACTGGAGAATCCAATACCTACCTGATTTTTGAGCATAGCAGGTGATTATCAAGCAATAATCGTTTTGTCCATGAAGGTTTCCCAGTCTGTTCTGCCAGTGTTTCTGCTTTGCGCTGGGAAATTGTTGACTCTAATGAGTACAAAGTGGTCAATGCCAATCTATTTCCTTCAACCTGCCAAAATTAATCAGCATCACTAAACATCTTGCTAGAGTTCGACTGAAGTAACGGATGGTATAGGTATATTGCATTTCTTACGAAATGATTCAGGAACAAACCTGTTGCTGTTCCTTTAAATCAAAAACTGATGTATAATAACAAGTTTCCGATCCTGTGTGGCAGGTAGGTCCATCTGGCTTCCCAAGGTATATTATCTGAGACATGGTTGTGAGTTAAAGTTGAAAAAACCCAAGAGACCGGTCATTCAGAAAGATGGGGTTAAACTATAATAAATAAGAGATAGGAACAGATGTTTCAGAAAAATACAGAGTCCCGATCACAATCAAGAAATATATCATGAATATTGATGAAATTCTGTGAGGTCTCCCCCTTGGTCCACAGCATTGCCCGTGATCTGCTATAGAATGTTGCCTTCCGAGAGGAAATGGTTCTAAGGATTGCATCTTGGTTTACAAAGCCTTGCATCAGTATGGATCCCGTATCCACATTTTGCGCTATTGCCACTGCCAAACCTTTGTCATCCCATTTTACATTGCCTAACAATGTCTGAACCTGAAATGATACTCTCTGATCACACATCAATTTATCTGGGTATGCATACATTTCAGTCCCTAAAAAAGGTAAAGAATGTGAGAATACAAAAGCAGAAAGAAATAAAAAATTTAGGATAGAAAGGGAATGACCTTAAATATTAAGAGTTACAAAGTACTTCAAAGACTTCCTTAAGTATCTTACATTGAACTGCACCTATGGGGAAAGTCTTTTACATCTTCAACTCTCACTACATGATACAATTTTTAGTTGAAATCATAGTCAAACCTTTGATTAGTTAGAAAGAAAAACATGCACTCAAAACATTGATCAACAGAAAGCTTAGACACATCCATGAAGAAAGGTCCTACATGCAGCTGCCGTTGGTGCAAGTACATACATAATTGCAAGTTTAGAGTGTGTCAAGAATCAAAAAGACAAAGTTCATGAACAGTTCCTTTACCCTATCCATGACAAAGTCCATGACGAGACGGAAAATTTTTTTTGGAGATTGCAAAGGATTTTAGGGTAAATATTCATGTGTCTGAAGGTGCAGGGCCTGCTGGCTAAAGAAACATTAAAAGCCATAGGATGTGCACTCACATGTGCAGTCTTGCAAACATACACACACTCAACTATCTCGCTTATTGGCTTCATTATGGTAGTAGAGACCGTAGCATTGAAACAGTGACAACAAACAAATTTGCACCTAAGAAATATGTGTATGAAAACCCATATAACATATATTATACCATCACAATGCAATTAGTTATGCACAGATAAAAACAGCATCATATTATGTTTTGGAGAGCAGGAGGGAAGGGCATAATTAGGATGTGGAGCCCTTTATTCTTCGGAAAAGTGCGTACTGCTGTTGTAGTTTGTCAAAAATTAAAGATATACTCAGGAAAGGCTGGACCGCAGCATGAGATGTTTTTCAGCTGAATAGGTACTTAATAGTCCCTACGATAATGGCAGTGTTTATGACGCCTGACAATGCCTGGTTGAACCTTGAACTTTCGTGATAAACGTAACCATTTTTGACAGGTTGTTTCCCCCCATTACCTCAATCACCAATAAATTTTAGTGATTAGTTGCTGAAGATTACTAGTGGATTATGGTAAACAAGTTAAGCTCAAGACCCCAGTTGGGAATGTTAAAACAATTTCATCTGAGACAGGAACAACTCTTCTTTCCATTTTACGTCGTTCACTGATCAGCCACCACTGATTAATACCAGTAATCTAGGCTGCAGAGTTATAAACTGAAGTCTCAAGAAAAACACAAAAAATCCAGATGTTGTTCCTTTGTCACAGAACTTTAAGTGACGAGGCCGCTAACCCTCATTGGTACTTGGGACATCGCATCATTGCAATTCTGCACTTAAAAGTATCAACCTAATGCACGCAATCGAAAATCACACCAACGAACAGGCCAGATGAATAAGTGCAACCAGTTCGTGAAACTAGTAGCGAATAATGATACCTACATTTGCGCGCCCTACATATCAAACTTTACAGAATCGTAATTTAGCAGTCAACGAGGATGAATACAGTCGGAAGATGAATGCACAACAAAACGCAGCTTAAAGACAATAACTTTAGATTCTTCAATACAGTACCTTCGATTGAAGACAAAGGTCATTTGCCGGTTTTTGAATGGAAGCGAAAACAAGACGACGGTTCTTCTTCACCTGGGTGTCCCAAGGGTGCCGACCACTGGAAATGGAGGAAACCCTCGGATATCGAGGACAGAAAGAATAGGAAACAGCCATCATAGACCCGAACAAAGTAGTCTCAACGCTCTGTTCACATTAGATCCAGCCCATCCTGGAGATATACAGCGAAGAAATCAGAATCAGGTTGATTAGCAGGACGAAGTACCTCCTTGTTTATATGTAAGGTTGAACGGAGAGACCTTGTGAACTCGGCCGCAACCAGAGGCAATGATTCGCAGATGTCTGCGAACCTTAAAATTTTAAAATATTTATGTTGTGAAAGATTGAAGTTTTATTGGCCACGTTTGGTTTAGAGCATTCCTAGGTTCTCTATTCTAACATTTTGGTTAGAATAGAGAACCAATTTAATAAAAAAGTCAAAAAAATCATGTAGCAGCTTATCTATTATAACAAACTTTAACAAAAAATTTGAAAATGTGAACAGTGGTTCTCTATATTTAGAGAACCACTGTTCACTTCACTATCTTAAAATATTAATATTTATCTTTTTTCTTTATTTTTATTTTTTTTTCTTTTCTTCTCTCACACTCTCCCTCTTTTTTATTTTCTTTTTATTTGTTTTTCTTTTCTTCCTTTAGATCTCACATTCTCCCTTTTTTTTATTTTATTTTTTTCTTTTTCTTTTCTTACTCCCATATTCTTAAAAACAAATATTTAAAAATATAAATGTTAGAGAAAGAATAAAGAAATCTTTGAAAAGTAATATTTAAATAGAATAGTAAAAAATAGATAATTAAAATAGAGAAGCTGCTGTGAGTGTTTTTAAAAAGTTGATAGTTAAAATAGAGAAGTGTGTTTTTGGTTAAAATAGAGAGCCAAATTTGAAGAAGCTGCTAAGAATGCTCTTAGGGTGGTGTTTAGGGGTGGAATCAAAATTTTTACCTACGTGAAAAAATTATAAAATAATCTTTTTTCTTTTTTAATTTATTCTTTTTTATTATAATATTTATTTAAATCTTCTCTCTTCATTTTTTAATAAAATCTTATAAAATATCTTTACTTTTTCACAAATCTCAAAATCCTCAAAATTTTTAACCTCTAAAATTTTCACTCCCGAACGCCCCTAGATCTCAAAATAATTTTTTATATTTGTGTTTTTTTAGAAATAGTATAGATTCTCTTGGTATTGGTGAAAAGTGTATTAAAAGTTGTTGGAATTTATAAAAAGTTATTAGGATTGGTGACAATATATTAAAATTGATGAAAACGTAAGTCTAAGAAGTGTTTGAAAACGCTTTGAAACACTATCTAAACATAGCCATTAGCTTTGAGAGAGAAAAAAAAAAAAAAAGAGTAGAATTTGATAGGAGAGAGAGGATTTTTGAAATTTTTTTATTTTATTTTTTAAACTTTCGGATTTAAAGGGTGCGATTGCACATCTAACCAAATTAAATATTTAAGGAATGTTGTAAAAATTAAAAAAAATTAAAGTTTTATATTTACTTTTGTGACAAAGTAGTGAATAAAGTAGAATTTTATAGGAATTTATGTAAAAGTGAGAAAAGAGAAGTAGAATTTTATTGGAGTTGATGTAAAGATAAAGAAAGAGATAGTTTTAATGAATTTTTTTATATTTATTATAATAAAATAAATAATTTGATGAAAGAGAGAAATATTATTTGAAGTTATTTTATTTGATAAAAATTTTGATTTAGTTGTGTTTGCGAACAAAAATTTTGAAATAGAAAAATTTTATGATAATTGTGTTTTGCAAATGCGTTTTTTATAAGGCGAAATTAATTTACAACTCCATATATATTCGAAAGGCGAAATTGTCAAATGGTCAAGCTCAAAACTAGAGAGAGAGAGAGAGGCTGAAAAATGAAATGAGGCTCAGGGGCTTCTAGTGCAAAATGTTTGGAGAGTGAGACGATGCCAAACCTTTAAAAAAAACAAAAACATTTTAAAAAAATTTCACTGTTATAGGGTCGGTTCGGTCTCAATGGGCCGAACCCTGAAACCGAAGGCCAGTGTTGAGCGCTCGACTGGGGAGTGTCCTCCCTTAGAATTCCCTGCGGCCATCGAAGAGGAAAAAAGAAAAAAAGATTCATTTGCACAATTACACAAACAGATGGCGTGGAAGAAAATAGAGTCCCGTATAATACAGATCAAAACAAAATAGACTCTGTAGAATACCTTGCGAGTGAGGAGAAAAAGCAGAAGGTGGTGCTGCGGAGGAAGTAGCGGATGATTTGAGGGAGAGGCAGGGCAACATTTGGTTCTCTTTTACATGGGGAAAAGGAGTTTCCCAATGAAATCTAGTGAAAATGTCCAATTCATCATGAACATCGTTAGCAATATACAGGTAGCCGAATTTGGTTGTATAGTCTTTTCGAAATTTGTCATGGTTTTGGACTCGCCAGGTGTGACCAAGTTGGACCAGGTCATTCAGTCCGATACATATATAAGTAGGGGTGAATAGCGGACTAGTCCGAAGCGGAATTTGACATTCCGACATCCAATCCGCTAACTAGCGGATGACTAAAATAGAGTCCGCTTCTGCTTCCGACTCTTAACGGACTTAATGGAAACGGATAGCGGAATTCCGACAATTTTTGGGCCATATTTTTTTGCCCATTTAAGCTTTTTTTTTTTTTTTTTTACAAAAAGTAAAGATCTTATTCATTCATCACAATTCACAAATAACATATAAAAAAATTAAAATATACAACCCGAACTTCATATGAACATTTCTCAATTTATTACAAAAATCTCAATTATATAAATGAACACAATAAGTATACAAATAAAAATTAAGAATTTACATTTGCACCACATCAACTCATCAAGACACAAAATGATTAGAGTTGAATTTTGGAGTAAAATGTTGGCTATCCCTTTAAAATTCAAACTAAGACAACCATATCATATTATGATCATATTAGTTTTTATGGCCATTTTATTTAGCCCATAATATTTAAAAACCAACAACTCATTGTTGATCTTTTTGAAAACCGAAAACAACATCCTAGTAACCTATTTTAAAAATCGAAAATCCTAAAACATGCAATTGACTAATAAGTGTAAAAATAAATCTAAAAACATGTACTTCACAAAATCCATATTCAATAAATCCTAAAACAACATGCAAATAACAAAATTCAGATTCAATAAATCTCAAAACAAGTCTACAACATGCAATTCACAAAATTCATAATCACAGATTCACAACGTCACCTAGTAAGTAGTAAACTAGACACCATCACAATTCCTAAATAGCTAAAGAAATATTATGGGCTTAATAATATTTATGGTCAAGACTTGATGAAAACAATAACTGAAAAAAAATAGTGTATGCTGACATAACTCGAAATAGAAGAATATTACAATACGAACTTAGAAGTTAGAACTTAAAAGTATCAACTCAAGTAAGAAATGAAGAACATAACCAAACGTTAATGAATCACGAATCCACGATCGATGCAGCATTAGAAATTATCTCTGCAAAAAAGCAAATTTATTAACACGGAGCTCATAAAAAATTTAATTAAATGAAAGTAGAAATGTAAAATTTTGTATATACCTATGTCTATCATATAACTGGCAGGATCTTCCGTCCCATCAGTAACTTCAGATTTCGTATCCTCATCATCATCAGCAGAATATATTATCTTGGATGTCAACCAATTTTGAGCACAAATGAGTCCCTCTACCGTTTTTGGTGCCAACAAACTTCGGAAAGAATTTAATACCCGACCCCCCGTGCTGAAGACAGACTCTGAAGGCACTGTAGTAATAGGGATGGCAAGAACATCTCGAGAAATTCATGCAAGAATGGGAAATTTTGGTGCATTCACTCTCCACCAATTGAGGATATCAAAATTAGGATTTTTAGGTTCAACATCCTCCATTAAATATCTCTCCACTTCAGACTCGCTATTGGAGTTTGATGATCCATCTGAAAGAAAGGCACAATGCAAAACCCTAAGACAACTCATTCTACCAACTTAACCTAAATTTAAGACAGTAGAAAATGAACAAGATGCTTTTGGTTATCCAGCCAAACATGTTATAAGAGAATTTCTAATTAATCCTGCAACAACATTAAACAATTAACCTATGATATATATTAAACAACATTGACTTATCAGTTTGTTGATATATAATTATATTAATCTTATTTGAGAATTTTAATAAGACATTATACTGTGCTAACAGACATGAAACATGCATCATCACTTATAATTTTACACTAATAGACATGAAACATGCATCATCACTTATAATAGGAATTTTAATAGGACATTTAACAGAAAGAGTTCCCTTAACCCCGATACATGCATCAATTCCACTTGATAGAATCCACATCTACAGAGGTTTACACATCACTTTAATTTGTAAACCTGTGAATGATAGTGACATTTATATTAACAGATTTTCTTTTGGAACTTTATTCGAACATATAACGTGCATGCTAAAAACAACAATTGCTACAAACAGCAAGATATCTTAATCTCTATAATAAAAGCACCCTAAATTATTAGCTAAATAAACAACAACGCAAATGCAGTTCGTAATAGAGAAGACAGAGACCAAATCAGTTCTTTTGGACGATTTATATCCACGCCCACGTGTAGCAGAGAAGACAAAGACCAAATCAGCAAACAACAACATGATCAATCCAGCCCAAATGTAGCAGGGAAGACAGAGACCGAGAGAGAGAGAGAGAGAGAGAGAGAGAGAGAGAGAGAGAGAGAGATTGACAGAAACTAAAGAATTACAAAGATGTTCGAAATGTGTTCGTTGTGTCGCCGGAGAAGTCGAAGCTCAGCTGTAAGAGGAGAGAGAGTACATCTTCAAAGTGATCGAATAGAGAAAGAGAGAGCTGAGGGACATAGGGATTGAAGGAGAGCGAGAGTGAAGGCTTTTCGCGAAGGAGAAGGGGGGAGGGGAACAGCCAATAAGGGAGTGGGGACTTAAGGTTTTTTCATTTTTGCGTTTTCACCGTGGATCAAAACGACACATTTTGATCCACGGTAAAATATTTTTTTTAAAACAAAAAATAACTAAACGACGTCGTTCTATTTAAAATAGAACGACGTCATTTTAATATTTAGTTTAAAAAAAAAATAACGGAACCGGTTTTCTACTAAACCGGCGGAAACCTTCGCTTCCGGTTTCGCTTCAGGGAAAACTCCAAATCCACCTCCGGTTCCGATTCCTGGAAGTGCCGGACCTCATCTTTTCGGAACCGTGACGGAAACGGAGCCGGAGCTCCGCCGAAAGCCGGACCGGACTTACAACCCTATATATAAGGTTGCAGTAGATTTCATCTTAAAAAAAAAAAAAAAAACAAACCAACTGAAGGTTGAATTGATAACTGTCAAATATAATGTAGAAATTTAGAAGCCTTAAATCCCAATTTTTTTTTTACCTCAGAATGATCAAATCCCAGAGAACTCAAACATGATAACCTTTTGTTAGGGTACAGATATATTAATATATGTTTGCAGATGAGCTCCCCTTCTTTTGGGTATGGCCCTGCCCCCTCCCTAGAAACCGAACGCTTCAAAAGAGAGAGCCTTCGGATTGCATAAAATAACCACGCAGTATGTTTCTTTCATCTATGGACTATGGAGCCTGGCAGGGTAATCTAGGCCTTCTTACTATAGACTCGCCACTAGATGTATTGGGAGGCTCACAACCCAGGACAGCTGAAAGGGGTAGGCAATCCACCCCCTAATTAGGAAAATCTCCTGTTATAAAGGTCCTATATTTTGTAAACTTAAAAATTTTAAATTATGAAGGCCTTATATTATAGCAAAATTAAAATTAATGAAAAAAAAAAGTTTAAAATTTTTCAGATAAAACTTAATTAAAAGCCTATAAAATAGGAATATTTAAAAATTATAAATAAATAACACATATTAGAAACTTGCACTATCAAATAAGAAAAATGTCTCAATCTTAAAATTTTTTTAAAAGTTTTAAAAGAAGTTAAAGTTAGTACTTCACTTGAAATAATTAATCTAGTAAAAAAACTAGATTGTTTTTCAAATTTTTTATTGCATATAGAATATTATTTATCATTATTGTTGCAGTTGCATAAAATAAGTTTTTCAAAATTAGGTATATGTTTGGTGAGGAAAAATTTTTCTACTTGCTAAGAAAAATTTTTACTACAAAATCTCAAAATTTTCATACAAATTCCAACACCTTTTCACACCAACTTCAGAAAAATTATAAAAAAATTATTTATGAACAATTTTATCTAAGGAAACTAATTTATTGGGTAAACTTGAATACAAAAGTTTAATTAGTAATTTTGCATCTAAAAAGGCAATAAGCAAATTTATGATTTAATTTTAATTGAAATTGAAATTTTTTATTTTTTATATTAAAAGGCCTCATTTTTATTTTTATGACTTGTCTAAGTCCCCAAAACGTTGAGGCCCTGTCATAACCCATGCATGTTTATTAATCTTGTGAAGCTTTCAGTTTCTTTTGTAGGAGTTTTCCGTTCCGCGGTCTGAAGTTAGTCTGCGGTTTCTTACCTTCTCTTCGTCCTGCCGGACATCATGCCAAAAAATTGATTTGGATTTATTAACAAAACCGAAATGAAGCAAGCAAAATCGTCTCGGATACGCTGCGTTACTGCATACGGACATTGCCATAAGCCCATAATTAGTAATAGACAGAGACACAAAATATATGTACTTCACGTGTTCGATCGAGGGAGTAATTAATGGTACACTCCATATTGGGGTGTTTGTTTGTCAAAATTTTGAGGAATATTCTCGAAATTTTGAGAATCTTTACTTTATTGAGATTTATTGGGATTTGTGAAAGGTGAAATGTGTACGTGTAAAAGTTAAAAATTTTGGAATGTGTTTGTTTTATTGAAAATTTTCATGCCCCAAAATATTGGGAAAACAAACGGTACCATTATATATCGGCCAAGGCCAGACGACAAATGAAGAGTAACAAAATTAAGAAAATTTGTTGTGCTCTTTTTTTTTGGATAAAAAAAAAAAAAAATTGTTGCTCCTAACCTTTGTGCCCTGGGCTCAAAGGGACGAAGTTGAATACTATCTCGACAGGCTCTTTCCAAAGACGTTTAGATGGACGCTAATTGAGTATGTTGTAAAGACATTAGTAGAGATAATGCAAAGTAGATATAAACAAGAAAAAATTTGAAAATAGTAAAAGATGAGAAAACACTCATATTCTTTATTTTTAAAATAAATATATTTTTAACTTTGAAGAACTTTTTACTATTCAAAATTTAGAGTTTGAAGAAAAATTCTAAATTTTTTAAGACTTCAGTTGAATCTAGAATTTTTTTAGTCCTATTATATGTGTTTTTAAAATCCCTCCAAACTAAAAATGATAGGTTATTGTTAAATATTCAAGGTCAAAATTTGAATTTCAAATTTTTAAGAGGTTAAAAAATTGGATTGGGGGGAAATTTTTTGAAAATTGTAACAGGTCAAAAATATATTTTGTCAAAAATTGGCATACAGGCAAGGAGGAGGGAGAACTTTTCAAAATCTCTGGGGGACAGTGGCCCCCTGCCCCCCTCCCACCGCCCGTCTCCATCCCATTCCTACATTTTAGACCTATAAAATTAAGTTAACCAAGAGGTTGGACCTGTAGATTTTTGTCGTACCGGATTTGCCCTTATTTTTTAGGTTCGACCGTATGACCTGGGTGAAGAAAAAATAAAGGGCATGGGCGCACGCAGGCCAGAACACCGTAAATTTCAAACACTTAAACAAGCCTATTGTCTAAGTATATAAACTCAAGAATTTTCTGAGGGACAGTATGATTCATAATTGATTCAGTATAGTATTCCGTAGGTTATTTTAGTAGTCTGTAGCGAGATCGAGGGAGATCAGTATTTTCGATAAATGTGTGTTTTTTTCCCCTTTTTTTTTAACAGCTCTGTATCTCTCTCTGTTTACACATGATCCATCTGTGTCTGAAACACAAAGGGCGCCAGACGTAAGCATGAATACAGCACGCAGACACATTTCTCGGAGAAAAAGCAAAAGAAAACGGACAGGGCTCATTCGGAACAGCGATGAAACTGCCGATCGGCGTGGCGTTCTGGGTATGTTTACTTTTCCGTGCAGTGCGCGGCCAGTACTGAAAATGAAAACCCAATTATATATATTATAAGCATAATTGCATCCAGGGCCCATGAGGTATCACAATGTTACAAATAAGATCCTGAAGTAACGTTTTCAACAAATAGACTCTTAAAGTCGAGTTCCCATAAAAAAAAAAAAAAAAAAAACTCATTCGTCCACTTCTCGTCCAACTCGTAAATGGTAATTTCTGACTAGGATTTAAAATCCACGTGAGAACCAATCAATGAGTGCCACCTATCCACTTAAAAATTTCCAGCCACGTGTGCGCCACCTGTCTGCCACACCATGCCTGCTAAAAAAAAAAAAAAAAAACTCTTAACTGGGACAATGCAGTTTGAAGCCATACCCAACCCATCTTCTACCCATCACACAAAGAAACCCACGATTCTTCCCCAGATCAATTATTCCCAAAGTCTCAACAGAGAACCCAAATGTTTGCTCTTATTTACGCCTTCACCAACTTCTTGCTTCCATCCTTCCTCGCTTATAGATAGCTTTGCAAAACATTGTGCTCATTTACTCTTAATTTTTAGATATGAAACTTAAGCAGGATTTCTCTGCCTTTTTGTCATCAAAATCGAACAAATCCATCATGGCCAGAGGGAGAGAGAGGCAAAAGCGATGGTGGGAACTGAGAGTGTTTTATGGCATTGGTTTTCAAGGTGGGACAAAATTAATGCAGACAAATAAACCTGAGTGACAAACACCAAAGAGAAAACGCATTTATTACAGTGGTGGATTATTACGAAGAAGATTTGGAAAATTTGTCTCTTGTTACCAACTGTACGCCGGAACCTTCTTCAAAAGCTCCAAGCCAAAGGCCTATGACGTTGGAGACAATGTCCACCATTCTAAGCTGAGTCTCTCCTCCAAAGAATATCTTTTCCTTTAGCTCATTCACCAAAAGCTGAAGAAGTTCAGTTGCTTCCTCCATAGCTGTCGCACGCTCTTTCTCTTCGCCCCAGCAAGCCTTCCTCATTGCTTCCTCGAATTTTTCTTGGTCCAATAGATGAAGGCGCAAATGAGAGCAAGCATCTGGGTTCTCTGTTGAGAGTTTGGGAAGAATCGGTTTGGGGAAGAATTAGGGGTCTCTTTGTGCGATATGTAGAAAATGGGTTGGGTATGGCTCCAAATGGCGTCATCCCAGTTAAGAATTTTTTTTTTGCGGGCATGATGAGGTGGTAGACAAGTGGCGCACGTGTGGCTGAGCATTTTTAAGTGGATAGGTGGCACTCATTGTTTGGTTCTGACATAGATTTTAAATCCTAGTCAACAATTGTCGTTTATGGGTTAGACGAGAAATGGACGGAAGAGCTTCTTTTTTATGGAACGGAAATTGGTATTTTAATCCCTAATTTTGCCCCTTTTAGCGGTTTGGCCTTAAAAAATAAATCCTAACAAAATAATCCCCAAACTATCAGTTTTTGATAGAACCATCCTTCCGTCAAGGTTTCGTGCGCTTGTTTAACGGCGGAGCATTCCACTCTGGCAAATTTTTCACTTGGCACTGCACAAGCCAAGTCATCTTGAACCATCTCAAATCTCGAATATTCAAAGGCTAACATATCCCAAATCACAATATTTGAATCCTAGACCGTGAAGCCATTGAAGAGCAGCTCACAAAGCGAAGGTGTAGAACCAAAGCCTACCAGAAATCAGACATCTGTAAAGAAAAAAATATAGACCCATCTCAATATAACTAATTGAGGATATAGCGTTTAAGGCTTAAAAACAGCAAAATCCAATAATTTTCTCCACTCAGTATAGCCCAGCCAATTACAGATAATATACAAGTTGGCAGAAGATTTTGATTTTAAGAGACGAAACCAAAAATAACCATAAGGTACAGACCTTCGATCCGTGTCCGTTGCTCACAAGTCATTCGCAACCAAATGGCCCTTTATTCTAAAAGAACAATTGAAAACCATACCTTCCTTTCCACCGTTTGCTTTATGACCAACTGCATCCCCTTGAACCACATTTTCCCCGCCAAAACATGTGAAGCAATGAACCGTGAAACCCTCGAATGCAGAAACTCATACTACTCGCTTAGAATGTGGAAGAAATCCACCGCAAAATCAAGGCACTGAAATTGCAGTAGAACTTGCTGGGTAGCTGATCATATATGACCAGAAAACAAGTAGAATACTAAAGCCAGGTGATTTTATACAACACAACTTCAACAGTATGTACAATGTCTTCACTCTTTCGAACAAAAAGTAGAAAGAGAAAAACTCACATGCACAGCCAAGAAACTACACAAAATTAACCCTCGAACAAAAGCTTACTCCTCGACTAAACACAGGCTTGGCGTCTAGGAGCCATTGCAAAAATGAGCTCCATATCAGGGGGCTGGAAGTACCCATTCTTGGGCTGATCCCTTCTTCTTCCCCGAAGAAAACGGCTTCTTCTTTACAGGTGGGGGTGGCACCAACACCACCGGTATTCGACACTCCTTGCGTCTTGGCGTTGCGCAACCAGCAGATTCATAACGAGCCTCATGATCTTCCTCCATGATCATCGCCTAATTTCTCTCTACGCCCTCAGAATAAGAGAAGAGCACCCAATACTAAAGTTGTACACTTAGAAGCTTTGCAATGGAGACCAAGGACTTGATGAACATACATGAAGAGAGGGGAAAAAGAATTTGGGATCTTGTTGGGAAATGGACAAAGTTCTTCCATTGTCGAACGTGGTTAAGCATGGAATGGGGTTAGGATTTTACGAAAAGGACCGGTTTTCTCTTTTGTTGGTTTCCCGGGAAAGGTTTAAGGAAATGAAGGTGGAGAGGGATGGAGAGGTCTGTGGTGTGGAGAGGGTTATGGCCTATTTTGACAGAGACAGACCGAGGGATTCGTAGCAGGCGCCGCTGCCTATACCAGTGTCAGAGCTCAGAGGTGACTATCTACCCAAGGACGACGCCCAGTGAAAAATTTGCCAGCTTGTAACGCTCTGCCATTAGACAATCACACAAAAGACGGTTTTGTATAGTTCGGAGATTATTTTATTAGAATTTATTTGTTAAAGATCGTACCATTAAAAAAAGAAAAAATTAAAGATTAAAATATCAATTTCTCTTTATGGAAACTTAACCTCGAGAATTTATTTATTAAAAATATTACTTCAGAGACTTATTTATAACATTGTAATATCTCAGAAATGTTACTTCATAGACTTATTTACAACATTATAATATCTCAGAGGCCTGGATGCAATTATGCTTATATTATATCCTCTCCATTATAAGTTCAGTACTACCTTACCATTCTAGGGCACCCACTTCATTTCCAATATAAAGCCCAATGAGGAAAATATGATCTTCTTTAATTTCTTTCCTTTTCAGTTTCGTTTTTAAATATCCCTTCGATTTCCGCTGGGATATTTGGTGCTTTTTTGTGGGCGGAACGGCAGGCCACAGTACATGCAGGTGGCTGAGTTTGATGTTCCGAAGGGGTATGGTAGATATGGGCCAACGGCGATTAGCAGGGTGGCTCTAGTCGGAGGTACGTGGTGTATGTTTGGGGGTAATTCGGACACAGTATTGGAGAACACTTTTCACTAGCTGCCCAGAGGTTCCAGCGTTAACCGGCTGGTTGATATTTACATGAAAATTCAGGGAGCGATGACATATATATGTTACGAAACACCGATCGAACTTTAATCATATTAAGTACGTTGCACAGAAGATGTCCAAGTGTAAAAGAAAGATTTGTGTCCGAAATAAAATTCGGAAACCCACAACACCGAATCTAAAGGTGGCCACACTACTAAGCATGCCAGGGAGATCAATAGTTTGATTCCAAAGAAGTAATCATTAGAAAAGGTGTAGAGTGATGCAGACGAAATCACCAGGTCTGGATTTCATCCTAGGATGTTACAAGGAGGGGTTAGGATTTTAAAAAAATAAATCTAATAGTTGAGTTAAATTCTTTTTGTCTCATTTCATTAATGAGGTGGTCAAATTTAGGCCCTTAGATTTGTTTTTTTAAATCCTAACCTCTCTTTATAACATCTTAGGATAGAATCTTTAGGATAAAATCCTTACCCCGAAATCACCATCCTTAGAAATCAAAATGGAAGTAGAGTTCTGGATTCTACTCAGACGTCACGAGAGCAAAACTTAGACTAAAAAGACAAGGACACGCATAAAATTGACTGATTAACTAAAAACAGCTAGACCTGTATGCATCGAGCGCTTGCTGCTTCAACTCTCGTCTAAATGCAGCCTCCTTACTAAAGGTCACCAATGCAGAAAATGTGAATTGCTTCCAATTTTCCTCTAATGTCGCCTTTCTATTCCCATCGAAAAAATCCAAGTCCAGTCCATGGTCTCTCAAAAAAATCTTCCAAATCACACAAATCCATATTCGGACGAGTATTTGTCAGAGTCAGACTCTCTTTACTCTTCTTTCACTTCGAAGTGCGGATTAATTGGGTTTAAGGTAGAATTTTGTAGTGTCGACGATTTGCCGTTTGAGAGTAAAGCCTTGGAGAAACGGTGTCGTTCAAGGTCCATAAAATTTACTTGAATTTTTGACGTGGATTAAATGAGTTGAGGTGGCCAAAGGTGCTGATGTGTACGCGGTGCTGTTAAAAAAGTTAACAGAATGTGCATTTTGTCAAGAGGTATAAAACCTGAAAGATTCAAATTTAAAACTAAATGACTATTTCCTAAAAGTGGGTAAAAATTTAGGATTAAAAATTAAATTTCCCATTAAATTTTAAATAATAAGTAATATTAGGTGTCAAATTAGGTGTCGAAGAGGCTGTGAATTCAGAGACGATACATGGCGGTTATTGTGGAAGGTGACGCACTAGAGGTTATTGATGCTCTCCAAGCTTTCCCCAGGAGAACCAATTGGCGCATCCACAATGCTATCATGGAAATTTATGGGCTCTTTCGACAGCTGGAATATTGGAAGCGCCAACACACCAAAAGGGGTTCAAATATGTCGCGTTGTCTATCTCGGTGGGCCACCTCTGAATTCAATTTAGGGACTCTCCGTGTGTAACTGAATAAACTGATATGAACTGGTTATATGTGGGAGTGGACCCTCCCGGTGACGTGTTAATATCTGAATGGTAATGGATTGTCTCTAGTCTTGATTAAAAAATAATAATAATAAGTATTATTAATGAAAAGCTAATGTAACTACATCTAACCATTAAATTTGAAAATTACTACTATGGTTAAGGATCTAGCTAGTACTTGATAGATATGCTTAAGAATTACACGGAATTAATCAGGCTTCATATTACTTAATTTTCAATTTTGTCTGCTTCCTTCTCTTTTGCCTATATATTAAAGCAAGCAAGCACTAGTCTCTTGTCCGAGAAGAAAAGAGAAATAAGAACTAGGGAGAGATGGATCGAGTGGATATTACAAGGATACTACCGGAAGAATGCATCGGCCGGATAATTTCGGCCACCTCCCCTCCCGATGCATGCAGGTTGTCACTGGTCTCTCGAGTCTTCAGATCAGCTGCAACTTCGAATCTCGTGTGGGAGAGGTTTTTGCCACCGGAGTATGAGCAGATCATTTCTGAAGCAGTTTCGACATCGTCATTACCCTTGAGTACCTTGCCTAAGAAGGATCTTTTCTTTCATCTTTGCGATAATCCTATCCTCATCGGCGACGGGAACATGGTGAGCAAAATCAAGACCCTACCTATTTATGTTTATTAGATCTAGGAAATGAGAACTTTGATACACTAATTTTGCTTAAAGAAATGCCCCTGTGATCATAAGGGAATCCTAATTAACTTATTATACAAAATGTTAAGTAGTATAGATCCTAATTAAGGTTGAGTGAGACTTTATAAAATCAGTATTTGGGAAAATAAACATTGTGCCAATTATCAAAAGGAATAGTTTTCGAGCATATATATATAAAGTCAATTTTTTGTGTGTAATATTTAATGCTTGCATGGAATTGCAATTTACACCTCTTCACATATATAAATCCTACTTCTATAGGAAAATAAGTCCTAAGAAAATTGTCTGTTGATATTGTTTTATGATGTTTTGGTTAATTCCATACTCGTTTTCTAATAAAATGGCTATTTGGTTTTGTTATTTTTAGAAAATATGATAAAGATTGATACTTCAATTAATTTCCTAATGTTTTTAATTTGATCTTTAAGTAACTATTCTTGCTGGCTTGGTTTTGGAATTCCCCTGATCAGAGATATTCAATGGATGTCAAAATGGTACCATTTTGGTCATTACTTTTGTGGATTAAATTTAAACGTAAGTTATAATTTCTGGAATTCTGATATAATTTTTAACGGTGAGGCTACTTTTTTCTGGAAGTTCGACATGTATGGTTTACCACATGTTAATCTTTCATATGATCGAATCCCATTCGTAGAACTTATCCACCAAAAAAATAAGAGAAAAATTGTTAATTTTATTGAAGTTACAGTCTTTCGTACTTTTAACTGGTTCATAAACTCTATTTCTATATATAGTCTATCCCTGATTCCCTCCTATATATATTTGCTTTGGAGTTTGATGGTTCTTATGATTGCTGGAATGGTGATTAAACAGAGCTTTGCCATGGATAAGTTGTACGGGAAGAAATGTTACATGCTGGCAGCGAGGGAGATAGCTATAATATGGGGAGATGATCCACTTCACTGGAAATGGATTCCTTCTGTTGGGCCACCATTTGCACCCAAGTCCAGGTCTGTCTGGGTCTCTCCGTTTTGATAATCGTGTGCGTGCTTATTTTCCCTTTTCATATAGGAATATTTGTTAATGCATGTTCTTGGTACTGTTTAAAACGTGCAGATTCTCGGAGGTGGCTTTTCTTGTAGATGTGCGTTATCTTGACTTACAAGGCAAAATCGAGTCGAAAATGCTCTCTTCAAACACGACGTACGGGGCATACTTCGTCTACACTCTTGCGACTCCGGTCTATGGGTTTCGCCAGCCAGTGAAGGTGTCTGTCAGATTTCAAAATGGTTTGTTTGCGACAGACACTACCAATGCTTATCTGCAGTACAGGAAATGGATAGATAGAGCAGAGAGAGGGGAAGGGCAAACATTCCCACGCCGGAGAGAGGACATGTGGATGGAGATTGAGATGGGAGAGATCTTCATCGGCAAAGTCGACCGGGTGGTCGAGATGCGCTTGAGGGAGATTGAAGTCCTTAACTCGAAGTCTGGCCTTGTCATTCATGGCATTGAGCTTCGACCCAAACATTAAAGAAAGAAATTAGAGAACGTCTGACTATGTTGTTCTATATCTGTGTTTGCTGGTTGATTATCTGGTTCTGGTTTTGAGACATGGATTATATGTGTCTTTATCGTTAGATTTTGGATAATGTGAGTAGGTGAGTCGTCTTGTGGAATGTATTAACTTACTCTGTTGTTCTATATCGGCGTTTACTGGTTCTGGTCCTGGTTCCGAGACAATATGGATTATGTGTGTCTTTGTCGTTAGATTTGGATAATGTGTGTAGGTTAGTCGTTGTGTGGAATGAGTTAAGTTCGTGTGACGTTAAATGTTTACTGAATGGAAGTTGGTCATATAAATGGTGATGAGGGAGCTTTAAGAATACATGGGTACTCTCTTATAGGTATACTATATATATGGGTCTGTCTAGTGCTGCCCCTTTTTTGCTGATTATGATAAAATCAATTCCCAACTTGCATTGGTATGGTGATTAATCTAACCATACCTTTGCATAGGGTTGTTTACAAAGTTTCATGAGTTTAACATCAGGTTTTCATGGAAGCGAGGGTTAGTATATAGTACCCACCCATGGTCTATATTAAAACAAAAAAAAGCTACTCACTTTAGTTGTCCCTTATTCAAGTCCAGACAGTTATCAATTGTGGAACGGGATAAGGATACTCAATAATTTCTTACCCAAATTGTATTGTACAATTTGAACAGATAGACATAACGAGTGGACCATATACTATTTAATATTGCCTATGTCAAGTTTCGAGCAGTGTGGACCACATGCCGTGTCCATCTCTCTCTGAATTGAACTTATTCAAGTTCTGACAGTCATCAATTGTGAAATGGTATAAGGATCCTCTACAATTTTTTGCCCAAATTACACAATATAATTTGAAGAGAGATAGATACAACCCTACACTATTTAATGTTGCCCATATAAAATTTCGGATAGTATAGACCCTACAATAAGGTCCACATATTATGTCTATATCTTTCTCATGAATTGAACAGTGCAATTCAGGTTATAGAAGATGTTAGTCCCTTTATAGATATCCTGAACTCTATTTCCTTTCTTCAGTCGAAAATATCGAAATGGGAAAAGTTCAAATTACTCACTCTACTACTTATTTTAGTTGTCCCGTATTCAATTCATGCCAATCATCAATTGTGAAAAGGGATAAGGATCCTTCACAATTTCTTATACAGGCGAACTTTCACATGCACTTCTTATGGCTTCTTAACTTAAGAAAGATTGTACAATTTGAAAGATAGACATAGCACGTGGACCCCTACATTATTTAATGTTGCATTTGTCAAGTTTCGGACAGTGTGAGCCACATGTTGTGTTCATCTCTCTCCGGATTATACTTATTCAAGTTTTGGCAGTTATCAATTGTGAAACGAGATAAGGATCTTCTATAATTTTTTTTGCCTAAATTACATTGTATAATTCGAAGAGAGATAAACATAACAAGTAGACCCTATTCTATTTAATGCTACCGTGCCAGGCAATGTGGATCTTACTGTGAGGTCCACATATTATGCCTATCTCTTTCCAAATTACATAGCTTATAAAAGATCTTAGTCCCTTTATGAGTATCGGCCTAGACTCTCTTTCCTTTCTTCAGTCGGAAATATCGGAATGAGAAAAGCTAGTCATATTACTCGCTGTAAATAGGTCTCCTATAGATACATTGTCTTCTTTTTCTTTTTTCTCTCTATTTACACTTTACTTGAGAAATATTGAGTCATTTGATTATCAAGACCACCCTAAATGCTAGTAGTAGTAGCTAGCTGGAGTATTCGCTTAATTGCCATTACATATATGAGCCTCTGAATTCTCCCTGATCCCACCCAGCACCAAAGATTGGTAAAACTACTCTCCTGATCTTCCCTTGGGTCTTATATATACATAACTTTTTTGCAAAAAAATACTTTTTGATCTCCCAAAAATATGACACTATCATTCTCGCCCATACGTATTTATAATAAATGAATTAACTATAGATTTTAATTTAAATCCGAAAGGAAAAGTCCATATATGTAGGGCATTTGTTAAATTTAAGATTTAGCTCCTTTGAGTCTTTCTCTTGTTTTCACATATTTTCTATTTCTGGACAATAATTTTTTTAAAGGAAACATATTGAATATATTGAGTTTTCAAATGAACATGCATGGCTAAAGGCAGGTTCCTGTATAGAATCTCACAAGTTGTAATCATATTTTTTGAATTTTGTTATAGATAATATCACCCTAAACATTTGATATGATATTATTGTTATCAAAATATTAAAGATTTAAGTTTAAATATGGGAATATCCTTCCCACTATAATTTGTTTATTTTTTTTAGGCAAATATACGTCATAAATTAATATTCAACAAAATAGTAGCCAATACAAACAGAATCAGGCCCAGAGGGCTGGCAAACATACCTCAACGGACCAAAAGCCCTATAATACACTGGATCCAAAGATCTGGTAGTCAATTCGGCCTCAAATGCCGGAACCATAAACATCCATAAGGATTGTAAGACAACTACAAAGAGGCCAAGAGGGCCAGGTTACAAACCGACCTCAAGGGTCGAGTCACGATGCAAACGGAAAAAGACCACGAGAGTCAGGATAGACCATCGCTCAAGGCGATGGCGACTTCCACCGTAGGAAAGACGATCAGAGCGATGATCTGATTCCCTCAAATAGATCTTCTTGCTTGAATAGGCAGTAGTAGGAGAAGAAGAGATCTTCTTGCTTGAATATTGCTTAAATTTCCAATAGAAGCACCAACTGTATATACAGGACTCCAAACTTCACTTTGATTTAACAAAAATGGCGATATATTAACCTTACGAAGCTTAATAAACTCACACACACACACACCAACTGTATTTTTCTTTCATCTATGCAGCCATACAGGGTAATCTAGCCATCTAGGCCTTCCCTTTTTTTTTTCTTTTTTTTTTCATCTAGGCCTTCTTACTACAAAGTACAAACCCACCATATCTCCGCATGGGCTACTGGGGAGGCTCACAACGCATGCTTGAACTTTTGAAGCATTCCGTTTCTTTTGTAGGAGCTTTCTGTTCCGCCGTCTGAAGTCAGTTTGCGGTTTTCTTACCTTCTCTTCGTCCAGTACATGCATCTATCACCGACTCCGACAGAAAATTGATTTGCATTTATTAACGAAACTGAAATGAAGCATTACTGCATAGGCACATTGCCATAAGCCCATAATTAGTAATAGACAGAGACAAATATATGTGAGTAATTAATGGTACACTCTCCATATTATATGTCGGCCAAGGCCAAACGACAAATGAAGAGTAACATAATTAAGACAATTTGTTGTGTGTTTTTTTTTGGATAATAAAAAAAAATTGTTGCACCTAATCTTTGTGCCCTCGGTTCAAAGGGACGGATTCTATCCCTACAAGCTCTTTCCAGAGACATCTGTATGGACGCTTCAGATGAGTTGCTGCAAATCACACACCTCTGAGGATGCCACGTCAATTAATGAAGGAGTAGGCAACTCGGCTCCTCACTGGCCTAGCTTGGCACGCCCCAGCTCCTTTTTTTTTTCTCCCCCAGTGGCTGAGCTAGGAATTTATCTTTAGGGGGGGGGGGGGCAAAATAATATATATATATATATATGAAAAAATTTTCTATAAATACAACTCAGATTATGAAAAAATATTTTCAAAAAATTTTCTTCACTTAAGAATATATAGCACGCGTTTATTAACAATTGAATATGCTGTAAAGACACTCGTAAAGAAAATGCAAAGTAGTTATAAGCAAGAAAGATTTTGAAAATACTAAAAGATGAGAAAACTTGACTCATATTCTTTATTTTTAAAATAAATATATTTTTAACTTTTAGAACTTTTTACCATTCATAAGTTAGAATTTTAAGAAAAATTCTAGATTTTTGAATAAGTTGAATCTAGAATTTTTTTAGTCCGATTAAATGTTATTTTAAAATCTGTCAAAACTAAACATGATAGGTTATTGTTGAAATATTCGAGGTCAAAATTTGTATTTCAAATTCATAAGAGGCTAAAAAATTGTTTGAGGAGAACATTTTTGAAAATTTTGAGAGGTCAAAGACATATTTTGTAAAAAATTTGCATATGGGCAAAGGGGGATGGAGAACTTTTCAAAACTTTTTTTTTTTTGGGGGGTATTGTCTCCGCCCCATTCCTATTTGTTAGACCTAAAAATGAAGTGAGCCAAGAGGTCCAACCGGTAGATTTTAGCCGTACCTGGATGGACCTAATTTTATAGGTTCGATGATTTGTAATATTGACGATTTGCAGTTTAAGAGTAAAGCCTTGGAGAAACGGTGTCGTTCAAAGTCCATAAAATTTACTTGAATTTCTGACGTGGATTAAACGAGTTGAGGTGCCCAAAGGTGCTGACGCGTACGGGGTGCTATTAAAAAAGTTAATAGAATGCTCACGGAAAGACCATTTTGTCAAGAGGTATAAAATCCAGTGACTGAAAGATTCAACTTTAAAACCAAGTGACTATTTCGTAAAAGTGGGTAAAACTTTAGGATTAAAAATTAAATTTCCCATTAAATTTTAAATAATAAGTATTATTTGGTGTCAAATTAGGTGTTTAAGAGGGAGTAAATTCAGAGAGGATACATGGCAGATATTGTGGAAGGTGACGCACTAGAGGTGGTTGATGCTCTCAAAGCTTTCCCCAAGAGAACCAATTGGCGCATCCACAATATTATCATGGAAATTTATGGGCTCTTTCGACAGCTGGAATATTGGGAGTGCCAACACACCAAAAGGGGTGCAAATAATGTGTGACATTGTCTAACTCGTTGGACCGTCTCTGAATTCAATTCAGAAACTCTTTATTTGTAACTGAACAGTCTAATATGTACTGGTTGTATGTGGGAGTAGACCCTCCCGATGACGTTTTAATTTTTGAATGGTAATGGATTGTCTCTCGTCTTGATTAAAAAATAATAATAATAAGTATTATTAATGAAAAGCTAAATGTAACTAGATCTTAATCATTAAATTTGAGAATTACGGCTATGGTTGAGGATCTAGCTAGTACTTGATAGATAAGCTTAAGAATTACACGGAATTAATCAGGCTTCATATTACTTAATTTTCAAGTTTGTCTGCTTCCTTCTCTTTTGCCTATATATTAAAGCAAGCAAGCACTAGTCTGTTGTCCGAGAAGAAAAGAGAAATAAGAACTAGAGAGAGATGGATCGAGTACTGGATATTACAAGGATACTACCGGAAGAATGCATCGGCCGGATAATTTCGGCCACCTCCCCTCCCGATGCATGCAGGTTGTCACTGGTCTCTCGAGTCTTCAGATCAGCTGCAACTTCGAATCTCATGTGGGAGAGGTTTTTGCCACCGGAGTATGAGCAGATCATTTCTGAAGCAGTTTCGACATCGTCATTACCCTTGAGTACCTTGCCTAAGAAGGATCTTTTCTTTCATCTTTGCGATAATCCTATTCTCATCGGCAACGGGAACATGGTGAGCAAAATCAAGACCCTACCTATTTATGTTTATTAGATCTAGGAAATGAGAACTTTGATACACTAATTTTGCTTCAAGAAATGCCCCTGTGATCATAAGGGAATCCTAATTAACTTATTATACAAAATGTTAAGTAGTATAGATCCTAATTAAGGTTGAGTGAAACTTTATAAAATCAGTATTTGGGAAAATAAACATTGTGCCAATTATCAAAAGGAATAGTTTTCGAGCATATATATATAAGAAAAAGGTGAATTTTTTTTATGTAATATTTAATGCTTGCATATATGGATTGCAATTTATACCTCTTCACATATATAAATCCTATTTCTATAGGAAAATAAGTCCTAAGAAAATTGTCTCTTGATATTGTTTTATGATGTTTTGGTTAATTCCATACCTCGTTTTCTAATTAAAAATGGCTATTTGGTTTTGTTATTTTTAGGAAATATGATAAAGATTGATACTTTAATTAATTTCCTAATGTTTTTAATTTGATCTTTAAGTAACTATTCTTGATGACTTGGTTTTGGAATTCCCTTGATCAGAGATATTCCATGGATGTCAAAATGGTTCCATTTTTATCATTACTTTTGTGGATTAAATTTAAACGTAAGTTACTGGAATTCTGACATAATTTTTAACGGTGAGGCTTCTTTTTTCTCGAAGTTCGACATGTATAATTTCCCACATGTTAATCTTTCATAAGATGGAAATCCCAATCGTAGAAATTATCCACCAAAAAATTAAGAGAAAAATTGTTAATTTTATTGAAGTTACAGTCTTTTGTACTTTTAACTGGTTCATAAACTTTTAGGAAAAAAAACTGGTTCATAAACTCTATCTCTATCCCTCCTATATATATATTTGCTTTGGTGATTCTTATGATAACTGGAATGGTGATTAAACAGAGCTTTGCCATGGAAAAGTTGTACGGGAAGAAATGTTACATGCTGGCGGCGAGGGAGATAGCAATAATTTGGGGAGAGGATCCACATCACTGGAAATGGATTCCTTCTGTTGAGTCACCATTTTCACCTAAGTCCAGGTCTCTCTGGGTCTCTCCGTTTTGCTAATCGTGTGCGTGCTTATTTTCCCTTTTCATATAGGGATATTTGTTAATGCATGTTCTTGGTACTGTTTATAACGTGCAGATTCTCGGAGGTGGCTTATCTTGTAGATGTGCGTTATCTTGACTTACAAGGCAAAATCGAGTCGAAAATGCTCTCCAAATACGACGTACGGAGCGTACTTCGTCCACACTCTCGCGACTCCGTTCTATGGCTTTAGCCAGACAATGAAGTTGTCTGTCAGATTTCAAAATGGTTTGTTTGCGACAGACACTACCAATGCTTATCTGCTGTACGGGAAATGGATAGGTAGAGCAGAGAGAGGGGAAGGGCGATTCCCACGCCGGAGAGAGGACATGTGGATGGAGATTGAGATGGGAGAGATCTTCCTCGGCAAAGTCGTGTTGAGCACAGAACGAAAAACACAAACACACAAAGCCAATATTAACGTGGTTCGGCAATTGCCTACGTCCACACAGAAGAGATTACTTTGATTTCAACAACAAAATATACAACTCTCAACTCTCACAGCCACTCTCTGCACCCTTCTTCTCACTCTTCACCTCACTTCTCTCATTCACGTTACTGATTTATAAAGGAAGAAGAAAAAATTGTAAGCCGTTTCTTGTTGAGCTGCGAGCTGCTGCAGTTAATGAACCGCATTCATTACTGCATTAAATGGAGTGGTTGCTGCGCTGCGCAAGATTTGCTGCCTGCAAATCTTGACCTCGTTTGCTGGGTATGGATTCGCAAAAAACAATGCGAAGTTGATTTGTGAAGCTTTGCTGCAGCCGCAAAGCTTGACTTTCGCCAACAATTCTCCCCCTCCATACCCACAAGAGGAGACTGTGTCCTGACATCAATCAATTGGAGGTGTCCATCCCGGCTATGTCTTTACATAGCTCGAGCTTCTCACGAGTGACCACCTTCGTCAACATGTCTGGATTCTCTTTTGTGTGGATCTTCACAAGCTTCAGTAGTTGTTGCTCCATCACCTCGCGTATCCAATGATAGCGAATGTCAATATGTTTTGTGCGGGAATGGTACATTGAATTCTTGCTCAAATCCAGAGCACTCTGACTGTCACAATGTACCTTGTATTCCTTCTGACTGATTCCCAATTCTTGGAGAAACCGCTTTAACCACAACATTTCCTTCCCAGCTTCCGCTGCAGCAATGTACTCTGCTTCTGTTGTGGATAAAGCCACACATTTCTGTAATCTGGACTGCCATGAGACAGCTCCCCCAGAAAATGTGTAAATGAATCCTGATGTAGATTTTCTTCCATCAAGATCACCAGCCATATCTGAGTCTGTATATCCTTCCAAGATTGGATCAGCTCCCCCAAAGCACAAACATAGCTTCGACGTACCTTTAAGGTACCTGAGAATCCACTTGACCGCTTCCCAATGTTCCTTTCCTGGGTTGGAAAGAAATCGGCTCACAACTCCCACAGCGTGAGCGATGTCAGGTCTCGTACACACCATTGCGTACATAAGACTGCCAACAGCTGAAGAGTAGGGGACTGCAGCCATCTCTTCAACCTTTTCCCTCGATGAGGGACACGAGCTCTTGCTCAATTTAAAATGACTAGCCAGTGGATTACTGACTGGCTTAGCACTTTCCATGTTGAACCTTTTGATCACTTGTTCAACATATCTCTCCTGTGACAACCATAGCTTCTTAGCTTTCCTGTCACGAACAATCTTCATGCCCAATATCTGCTGGGCTGGTCCTAAGTCCTTCATGTCGAAGAACTTAGAGAGATCTGTCTTCAACTTGCTGATTATGGATGCATCTTGTCCAACTATCAGCATATCATCAACATAAAGCAGTAGAGTAACGAAATTACCATCTGGGAATTTGCGAATATACACACACTGGTCCGCAGCAGTCCTTCTGTAGTCATGACTCACCATAAACGAGTCAAACTTTTTGTACCACTGTCGGGGAGCCTGCTTAAGACCGTAGAGGCTCTTCTTTAACTTGCAGACCAAGTGTTCCTTCCCATGAACTTCAAAACCTTCTGGCTGCTCCATGTATATCTCTTCTTTGAGATCTCCGTGAAGAAATGTTGTCTTCACATCCATTTGTTCAAGCTCCAAGTCTAGACTGGCAACCAATCCGAGTACAACTCGAATTGAGGTCATCTTCACTACAGGTGAGAATATCTCGTCAAAGTCAACTCCTTTCTTCTTGTTGGAAACCTTTGACGACCAAACGAGCTTTGTACTTCACCTGCTTGCCATCGTTCTTCAGCTTGAATACCCATTTATTCTTCAGTGCTCTCTTGCCCTTTGGAAGCTTCACCAACTCATACGTCTGATTCTTCTGCAAGGAACCCATCTCTTCTTGCATAGCTTGAATCCATCTGACTTTATCTGTATGAGCTCTTGCTTCATGAAAACTTTCTGGCTCCCCCTCATCAGTAAGAAGAATATAATCTGATTCCGGATATCTTCGTGATGGAATCAGCAACCGACCTCTCGTAGATCTGTTCTGTTGAGGGTCGTCAACTGGAGGAAGTTCTTCATCATCTGATTGTTGTGATGATTCAGCAGCTTCTGGTGGAGTGGGTACCTGCTCCCCCTGCTCAACACCCTCTTCATCATCATCAACTTCCTCTTCTTCTTCTGGGGATCCTTCCTGCATTTCTTCAGTATCTGTGGTAGACTGGAATGGTGCAGGACTGTAACAGTATCTTGAGCACTTGTACTGTTTTCACCTGGGTTTGTTGATCTTTTGAAGCTACCGTATAACTCAGCTTCATGGAACACAACGTCCCTGCTTCTGATGACCTTCTTAGCTTCTGGATCCCAAAGTCTGTATCCAAATTCTTCATCTCCGTAGCCAATAAAAATACACGGAGTGGACTTGACATCAAGCTTCTGCCTCTGCTCCTTGGATACATGTGCAAATGCTTTGCACCCAAATACTCTCAGATGAGAGTAGGAGATCTTATGACCAGACCACACCATCTCCGGAACTTCGAACTTCAACGGTACAGATGGTGTTCTGTTGATCAGGTAACAGGCTGCACGAACTGCTTCACCCCAGAATGGCTTAGGCAACTTGGCCATACTGAGCATACATCTGGTTCGTTCTACAATGGTCCGATTCATCCTCTCGGCTACACCATTGTGTTGTGGGGTGCGTGGGACCGTCTTCTCGTGTCTGATGCCATGGCCAGAGCAGTATGCTCTGAACTCTCTGGAAGTGTACTCGCCTCCATTGTCTGGAGGCACTTTAACTTTTTCCCAGTTTCTCTTTCCACCATAGCGTGAAAGTTTTTGAACTGTTCAAAAACTTGGTCCTTCGTTCTCAAGAAATACACCCACACTTTACGTGAAACATCATCAATAAATGTAACAAAATACCTGTTACCGCCCAAAGACTCCACCTCTAAGGGACCGCATATATCAGAGTGTACTAGGCTTAACAACTCTGATCTTTTACTGGCAGATGTACTAAACGAGACTCGATGTTGCTTACCAAACAAGCAATGCTCACAAGGGTTTAGCGCTGTACCTTTGTTGACAGTAATAAGCGCCTTCTTTGCCAGTGTAAACAACCCTTTCTCACCCATGTGACCGAGTCTCTCGTGCCACAGATTTGGAGATGCCTCATCTTGAACTGCATTGAGGCTATCAGTGCATATCTTCACATGGTCTTGTATAACGTGCCGCAGATATGTCCACGGGCGACAACCATGGTGCCTTTCGTCAGCTTCCAAGCACCGTTGCCGAAGTGGTTGTCGTAGCCCAGTCGATCAAGGGCTGTCCCGGATATCAAATTTAACCGGAGGTCGGGCACGTGTCGAACGTCTTTCAACACCATGGTACAGCCAATATTTGTCTTTATACGAACATCGCCAATACCCGCGATCTTTGAGGAACTGGTGTTACCCATCCTCACTGTACCATAATCTCCGGCTTTATACGTGGTGAAGAAATCACTGCGAGGAGTGGCGTGGTAGGAAGCTGCTGTGTCTACCACCCATTCTGCATCCTGACTCGCAACATGGAGACATTCTTCTTCACCGGTGGAGAGTAATGCACAATCTCCTGGAATGGTGACTAATGCTTCACCATCGGCCTTCTTTGGCTGGTTGCTGGATTGGCCTTGCTCTCGTTGTAACTTCCGGCAGTTCTTCTTAATGTGGCCTTCGATGCCACAGTGGAAACATTTCATCTTGCCCTTTTGGTGGTAACCGCCGGGATTTTGGGATCTGCCTCTGCTCTCTGCCTCTACTTCTCCCTCTACCACTTCGTTGGTGCATTCCTTCGGTTACGAAGGCATGTGACTGGTCCATACCAGCCTCTTTTCTCCTGGCTTCCTCATTAAACAAGGCATCCTTTACCATCACCATGGTAAGTTTGCCGTCTGGAGCTGAATTGCTGAGGGAGACCACCAACGTCTCCCAGCTGTCTGGTAACGAACTGAGAAGTAAGAGAGCTTGTTCTTCATCGCCAAGATTCAACGCACGGTTGAAAGTTGGTTCACCAGGTTCTGAAACTCACTGGTGTGTTCAGCAACAGAGGTACCGCTCTTCAACTTTAAATTCACAAGGCGTCTCATTAAGAGAGCCTTATTGCGAGCGTTTTGGCCTGATACATGTTCTCCAGCTTTTGCCATAGCGTGTAGGCGTCTGTCTCCTGTGCAACATGATGAAATACACTATGGTCGATCCATTGTCTGATCTGACCAATAGTTTTCTTGTTTGACTTTTTCCAATCCTTTTCCGGCGTCGCGGCTGCTTTTACTCCTTTCTCTTCTATTGGATCAAACAGATCCTTGCAATTTAAGAGATCTTCCATCCGGGGTCTCCAGAGTGTGTAGTTGGTCGCCGTAAGCTTGATCATTGCACTAGAACTTGAATCCTCCATAGATTCCACCTTTAACACTAGCTCAAATGGCTTGTTGCTCTACGTTTGGAGTAGAATCTCGCAAAACGGAGCCCACCGTTGCGTCCGGAACGGTCGAAATAGCTAGGAACAGGTCTGGTCCGGCCCAAAAAGGACAAAAATTGGGCCCAAAATGCACAAAATCGAATCTGGAATATTCCTTCCAGAAACAGAATATTCCGTTAAAGTTAACGGAATATTCTCTGGATATGCTGACGCCGTTAACGAGTTCCGTTAACCTTAACTCGGGCGAGTCAACTCGGTGACTCGGACCGACTCGGTTAACACGGCCAACTCGCCGAGTTGACTCGGCCACTCGGCCAAAACTCGGACGGAAAGAACCACCGGGCGCGTGGGAGCGCGTGTCGCGCGTGGCTCTACTTCTGAGCGTGTGACAGCGCGTGCTGCGTCTCTCTGGCGGTTGGCGGCGCGTGAAGGCGCGTGCAGAGAGTGGGCACACGCGCAGAACTTCTATCAGCGCGTGTGGGCGCGTGCGGTGTCCGTTTGGCCTCCGGTTTGTTTGGTTGTGCTCGTCTCGTCACGAGGAATTTCCAGTTAGCTCCAAAATTTAATTTGGACACAGATCTGGTCTCGGCCGAATACAAAAACGAAATTTCAGGCCACTGTTGGCTCTGATACCACTTGTTGAGCACAGAACGAAAAACACAAACACACAAAGGCCAATATTTAACGTGGTTCGGCAATTGCCTACGTCCACACAGAGGAGATACTTTGATTTCAACAAACAAAATATACAACTCTCAACTCTCACTGCCACTCTCTGCACCCTTGCTTCGCACTCTTCACCTCACTTCCTCTCCTTCACGTTACTGATTTATAAAGGAAGAAGAAAAAATTGTAGAGCCGTTTCTTGTTGAGCTGCGAGCTGCTGCAGTTAATGAACCGCATTCATTACTGCATTAAATGGCGTGGTTGCTGCGCTGAGACGCAAGATTTGCTGCCTGCAAATCTTGACCTCGTTTGCTGGGTATGGATTCGCAAAAAACAATGCGAAGTTGATTTGTGAAGCTTTGCTGCAGCCGCAAAGCTTGACTTTCGCCAACAAGTCGACCGTGTGGTCGAGATGCGCTTGAGGGAGATTGAAGTCCTTAACTCGAAGTCTGGCCTTGTCATTCATGGCATTGAGCTTCAACCCAAACATTAAAGACAGAAAGAGAACGTCTGACTATGTTGTTCTATATCGGCGTTGCTGGTAATTGATCATCTGGTTCTGGTTTTGAGACATGGATTATACGTGTCTTTGTCTTTAGATTTTGGATAATGTGTGTAGGTGAGTCGTCGTGTGGAATGTGTTAACTTACTACGTTGTTCTATATCGGCGTTTGCTGGCTCTGGTTCTGGTTCCGAGACAATATGGATTATGTGTGTCTTTGTCGTTAGATTTGGATAATGTGTGTAGGTTAGTCGTCGTGTGGAATGTATTAAGTTCGTGGGTTAAATGATAAATGTTTACTGAATGGAAGTTGGTCATATAAATGGTGATGAGGGAACTTTAAGAATACATGGGTACGTACTCTCTCCTGGGTTATACTATATGGGTCTGTCTACTGCTGCCCTTTTTTGCTGCTTATGATGGAATCAATTCCCAACTTGCATTGGTATGGTGATTAATCTAACCATACCTTTGCATAGGGTTGTTTACAAAGTTTCATGAGTAACATCAAGTTCTCATGGAAAGTATAGTACCCACCCATGGTCTATATCAAAACGAAAGAAAATTACTTACGTTAGTTGTCCTTTATTCCATTCCCAGCTAGCAGTCATCAACTGTGAAACAGGATAAGGATCATCTATAATTTCTTACCCAAATTGTACTTTACAATTTGAATAGATAGACACTACAGGTGGACCGTACACTATTTAATGTTGCATGTGTCAAGTTTCAGACAGTGTGGACCATATGTCGTGTCCATTTCTCTCCGAATTGAACTTATTCAAGTTCTTGCAGTTACAAATTGTGAAACGAGATAAGGATCCTCTATAATTTTTTTGTCCATATTGCACAATACAATTTAAAGAAAGATAGACGTAATAAGTAGACCCTGCACTATTTGATGTTGTCCGTATTAAATTTCAGATAGTTTAGACCCTACAATGAGGTCCACATATTGTCTCCATATCTCTTTAAATTGCACATTGCAATTTGGGTTACAGAAGATCTTGGTCCCTTTACGGTTATCCTGAACTCTATTTCTTTCTTCAGCCGGAAATATTGAAATGGAAAAGCTCATATTTCTCTTACTCTTTATTACTTACTTTAGTTGTCCCTCTTATTCAAATCCTGTCAATCATCAATTGTGAAAAGGGATAATGACACTTTATAATTTCTTGCCCAAATTGCACCATACAATTCGAAGAGATAGACACAATAGGTACCCATACACTATTTGATATTGCCTGTATCAAGTTTCGAGCAGTGTTGACCACATGTTATGTCTATCTCTCTCTAAATTTCACTTATTCAAGTTTTGATAGTCATCAATTGTGAAACGGGATAAGGATGGCCCCTATAATTTTTTGCCTAAATTGTACCTTACAATTCGAAAAAAGATAAATACAACAGGTATACTCTACAGTGAAGTCCACATGTTATGTTGCATGTGTAAAGTTTTGAATAGTGTGAACCCTACAGTGAAGTCCACGTGTTATGTCCATCTCTCTCCAAATTGCACAACTTATAGAAGATCTTAGTCCCTCTATGAGTATCCTGGACTCTATTTCCTTTCTTCAGTCGGAAATATTGGAATGAGAAAAGCTAGTCATATTTCTCGCTGTAAATAGGTCTCCCATAGATATATTATCTTCTGTTTTTTCTCTCTATTTCCACGTTACTTTACTTGAGAAATGAGTCATTTGATTATCAAGACCAACCTAAATGCTAGTAGTAGTCGCTAGTTGGAGTATTCGCTTGCCATTACATATATATGAGCCTCTGAATTCTCCCTGATCCCACCCAGCACCAAAGATTGGGAAAACTCCCCTGATCTTCCCTTGGGTCCTATATATAACTTTTGTCCAAAAAAAATACTTTTTGATCTCCCAAAAATATGAAACTATCATTCTCGCCCATAGGTATTTATAATAAATGAATTAGTACTATAGATTTTAATTTAAATCCGAAAGGTAAATATACATATTTGTAGGGCAATTGTTAAATTTAAGATTTAGCTCCTTTGAGTCTTTCTCTTGTTTTCACATATTTTCTATTTCTGGACAATAAATTTTTTTAAAGTAAACATATTGAATATATTGAGTTTTCAAATGAACATAGATTGATAAAGGCAGGTTTTGTATAGAATCTCACAAGTTGTAATCATATTTTTTGTATTTTGTTATAGATAATATCACCTTAAACATTTGATATGATATTACTATTATCAAAATATTAAAGATTTAAATTTAAATATGAAAATGTCCTTCCCACTATAATTTGTTTATTTTTTTTTAGACAAATGTACTTCATATATTAATTTGTGAGAAAAGAGTAGTCAATATAAACAGAATCACGCCTAGAGGCTAGCTAACAAACCTAAAAGGACCAAAGGCCCTACAATATGCCAGAACTAAAGATTCGGTAGCCAACTTGGCAACAAGTGTCAGAACCATAAACAACCATAATGGCTGTAAGACAACCACAAACAGGCCAAGAGGGTTGGGATACAAAGCAACCTCCAGGGCCGGGTCACAACACAAACAAAAAAAAACCACAAGGATTAGGACAGACCGTCGCTTAAGGCGGTGGCAGCTTCCACCGAAGTAAAGAAGATCGGAGTACCGACCCGACTCTCTCGGAGAGATCCTCTTGCTTGAATAGGCTGAAGTTGGAGAAGAAGAGAAGACGAAAGCTTCAGGCGGCACAAAACAACGGCGGCCATTGGATCTACCGGAGAAAAAGGTCGAAACTATCAAGAAGATGGTAGGAGGCGGCAGGAGGAGCATGCTGACTAGCATGAGGGCAAAATTGCTGCATCGCCAAGCACCAGTGGGTGGATGCCGAAAAGAGGCTAGAAAGGCCACCATGAGAGATGGAGCAAGGCAGGACGAAGATGTCTTCTTACCATAATTTGTATTTTCTCATATATATATATATATATAAGAGAGAGAGAGAGAGAGAGAGAGAGAGACTTTAATCTTGTACTCTTAATCTACTGAATCACTTTAGTCAATCATGAATTTATAAAATGGACGAGTTCAAGTCAGCCCAACTCCAAAATAAAAATATCAAAAACAGTTGGTATATGATTTATTTGAGTTTAATTAAATAAGTAATCTTGATTTAAAGACTGATATTGCAAAATTTCAAAGTGAATCAAATAAACCACTCACCAGGAACCAATCTGAAGAGAGAGAGAGGGGCCAAGCTTGAAATGAGGGAGTGACAACCGCTGCAGTAAAGCTAAAAATAGAAGCTACTTCCCGGCCATTGAACTACTCATCCTAATTTGGGTCCTTCTTGAACCAGCCATTGGACTTGCAATTCTCCTCTTTCCAAGATTAATTTCTCATTTCTTCACCAGCTTTTCAAACTTCATGTATACAAGAAAGTTTTTAATCTCCGGATTTGAGCATAACAGATGCGAAAAATGAAGCGCATCTATTATTTATGAAAGTTGATACATGGTATTCTGGAGAAGACATCAGATACAAACATCTAGGTACGTAGATGTCAAATTCATCAGAAGCACCAATGAAATCAATGTCGTCATCGTCAAGTAGCCGGCCACCTAATCAGGCGGTGAAATTTGCAAGGCGCACATCAAGCGGACGAATTGTAAGCTTGTCTCGGGACGATGACTTGGACATGTCAGGCGAGTTTGCAGTCCAAAATGACTACATGAATTATACGGTGATGTTGCCACCCACACCGGACAATCAGCCTGGTGCAGCCTCTGATTCCAAGCCAGATGGTGCCCAACGGAGGCGGATGGGGGATGAGGAAGGTGGCTATGGAGGGAATGGTGGAAGCGGTGCTGCTGGGGGTTCAAAGATGGACAGGAGGATGTCAGTGATGAGATCTTCCGACAACAAATCAATGCTATTAAGGAGCCAAACTGGGGACTTCGACCACAACCGCTGGTTGTTCGAGACAAAGGGGAAGTACGGCATTGGTAATGCTTTTTGGTCAGAGGAGGTGGATGATTATGGACAAGACAGCGGGATGAGCATGTCGGATTTTATGGACAAGCCCTGGAAGCCACTCACAAGGAAGCTCAAGATTCAAGCAGCTGTTCTTAGCCCTTACAGGTGCACAGCCTAAATGTATAATGACATTCTTTATTTTGAATTCCTCTAAGATGAAGTTCTCGTCGTTAAGATATGCATGCACTAGAGAAACAACATCGAGTAGGAGTTTTCATACGTTTATAAGGTCATTGCACGAGCTTGCTTAAGCTCTCCAAACACCCCTTAGGGAAGTAGGCTTTAGATTGTGATAGTGGGGCAGGGTCGGTTCAAAGAGATGAACCAGGTACAGAAATGTCAAAATTTTCATGCCATTTTCAAGTTATTGCAGCATCTCTTACCTGGACTCTTGTGCTCAAAGTGGAATTTTCTTATCCGCTAGACCAGAACTCATTCTATATCCCCTGTTTTCTGCTCTGCTCTGCTCTTGGCAAGCAGTTCTAGGACAAAAATATTGTTGAATACTTGTGGGGTTCTTCCTGGAAAATTTCAACTCAGATTACATATGCCTTCTTTAGTAATAATATTAAAGGAGACATGGTTTCGTAATGGCGCCTGGTGAAAAACATGACCGTAAGTTGTTTCTATTTGAACAGGCTACTGATCGCGATCCGTATAGTAGTTCTAGGTTTGTTCCTGGCATGGCGTCTCCGCAACCCCAACCGGGACGCAATGTGGCTATGGGGCTTGTCGATCGTTTGCGAGGTTTGGTTCGGCTTCTCATGGCTTCTGGATGTTCTCCCCAAGCTCAACCCAATCAACAGAGCCACTGACCTCGCCACCCTACGCGACAAGTTCGAGCAGCCCTCTGCATCCAACCCTCATGGGCGCTCTGACCTCCCCGGGATCGATGTATTCGTCTCCACTGCCGACCCCGAAAAGGAACCTCCTCTCGTCACGGCCAACACCATTCTGTCCATCCTCGCAGTTGATTACCCTGTCGAGAAGCTCTCCTGCTATATTTCGGATGACGGTGGTGCCATTCTCACCTTCGAGGCCATGGCAGAAGCCGTTCAATTTGCGGAGGTTGTGTCACCATCTCAACCAAGAATTCATTTTAGTATAAAGCTAAGATAAATAGGAGAAAGAACACTCTCAATTTCAAGGTTTCTGAAATTTTATTTCTTTCCGGGAAATTATACAAATTAGCTCAAAAATATGCCAGTTTTATATTTGCTTGTGTTCAGATTTGGGTGCCCTTTTGCCTCAAACACAACATTGAGCCCAGGAATCCAGACAGTTACTTCAACAGCAAAACCGACCCCACGAAGAACAAGAAGCGTCCGGATTTTGTCAAGGACCGCCGATGGATCAAGCGGGAGTACGATGAGTTCAAGGTCAGGATAAATGGGCTCCCTGAAGTTATACGTAAAAGGTGTGAAACGTATAACTCCAGGGAGGAAACGAAGGAGAAGAAAATTGCCCGTGAGAAGAATGGTGGAGTGTTACTGGACCCAATCAAAGTCACCAAGGCCACGTGGATGGCCGATGGGACTCACTGGCCAGGGACATGGCTCAACCCTATGGCCGAGCATACTAAGGGAGACCATGCCGGAATTTTGCAGGTTTTCACTCTTTCTTTGTAGAATTATTTGCATTGTTTTCCCAT
>RXIC02000045.1:0-10431 GCA_003952965.2 Morella rubra
CTCATTTGAAAGGCCTCTTATGCTTACAATTGCAAAGTTATCTTAAAACAATATGATTGTTGAATCCTTTGGGCGTAGGATCATGGTAATCAAGAAATTGTGATCTGGGGATGGTGAGAATGTATATTTACCATTGATTGGAAGTTCTGAGAGATTTTATGATATGTAATTTTCGTGCATTTTTGTTCAGAGATAAATCTTGTATCGGCATGTTATGTTTCTCAACTCGTTCAAAGACACTTCGTCAGCCTAATCGTCTCGGCTGGAACAATGCACTGAGGTGAAATGAGCGTACATTATATACAAATGGCAAACTGATGGCATAATATATGGCAAGTGCTATCAATGCTCATTTATTGCGCCTCTAAATCTTCTACCTATATATAGATGAACGATTAGTTGAGGTGCCCTGGTCATAAAGCAGTGCTGTATTGGAGTTTGCTCTCGCAAGGTAGAAATCGGTCGTATAGAGAATGTGAGCACAGACAGTAAAATGCTTGAGACAGTCCTACAATTAGGCTATTAATAAGAATTCGTATGTCTTAAAAATTGGAGGAAAAAGCGGGCTAGCAGTGTTGATAGTAAATGGGCCAGTGTTTTGGAGTCAGACAGAGATTATTACTTTTATGCATAACGACACTCTGGAGTGTTCTGTTATGGGGATAGATTGGAGTAGAAATGATTCGTGTATTTTATAGTTGATGCACATTCTATCTATCTCTGCTTCTGATATCCTTTATAATCATGCTTTTTGTCTCTTTATTACACAAACATGAATAAGTTATCGAGAGAACTTTCGTACTAATGCTAGACTCAATAATTATCTTATGCCAGTCACAGATTTAGATTCTATCAGAAGGACATTATCTATTGTTGCATGGAGGATAAAAGAGTGAAGATCTATGCGTCTATGTACTTAGTCAATAGTTCCTTTTAAGAACTCTATCAAAGAATAATTAGATCTAATTTGTAGCTCCGTGTTCACCTAGGAAGCCTAAGAATGTTATTCAAGGTATAAAGCCAGAATCAGGAGGTGAAAAGAATATTAGGCAGAAATTGATTCAAAATTCCTGAGAAAGGTCCTGCATTCATATATGGAGATGCTAACTGTCAGATGTTTTAATAATTTCTTTAAGCCTCTTTCAGTAATGGGAAAATATCTTCTGAACGTATAATTAGTTTCCAATACAGATTAATCATTGCACAATATTGATTTAAATTGATATAATTGAATTTAAATGGATGAGTCTGTTTAAAATTCTCTATGTGTGTAATGGATATCTCGGTTCTATCATTCAATATTCTAGCACTCAGATTTGCAAGGAGAGTTTTCATACGTGGGAAACGAAAGGGGATCATTTGTAAGGGGTAGTGAATATCCTTAAAGATTGGGACTCGTTGTAGCTGTTGCAAGCCAGCCGACCAAGCATCAGAAATTTTTAAGTTTAGAAATTTATCTAAATTGAAATTATCTGAGATATCTAGAATGACTAGTCTTTAGTTTGAGAATTAAGTTATGATTTTGAATTCTATTCTGTTTCATATTTGCTTTTATTCTTAGTATGTAAATGTCTTGATTATCAATATTTGCCAGAGCTTGTTCTGTTTTAATTTATTAATACATTTTGTTAAAAACATAAGATCTTCATTTGAGTGGAAATTGGAATGTAAATTTATGCAGTGGTTTATATATCTTTGGTCAAATTGGTTGATAAATTCTTTGATGATCACTTATTAGGATAGAAAGTAGATCGGATATAGTTACAAAGGTTGGATGTCGGTTATGAAACTTCCATTAAGAAGCAAAATAATAGAAATCGAATAGATTCTCTGCAGTAAACATCTAATACTTGTCGAGGCTCTATACTATTGAGATACTAATCGTCACAACATAATATGTATGATGGATTTGAATATAGTTTGTTCAACATGGCAATGGTAGGACCCATTTCTGCAGAAATATGTGTTCTAGTATAACTCAGATGATCTCTAGATTACTTGTCTGAGTTCATGGCTTATTATGACTTAAAGTGAAAGAATGCTGCACTAACTACAGGCTGTGTTTATATAAGCTTAGGCAACGGAACTTAGAGCAATTATAGCTATTTGAGACGTGGAGTATATATAATACATACTGACGTAAGTTGTGCCGAGACTTTTCAAATACAGTTAGGTAGACGAGGGATAGGTATGTTCTATATTCTAATTATTTCATTGGATGGTATCTATTCAATGGTATGGTTATATCCTGTGGTGTGCTAATCGAATCCTCTTGAAATATGAGGTTACTAAGGAATACACAAAAAGAATATTCTGAAGAAGGCAACTTAGGAGATGTTCTATAAAAAGAGTTCGTCTCGATACGGGGGAAGGGAAATGAATCTTGGATGACTTTTAGGTATGTTAAAGTTTCATTCCTAAATGATTCAATGGATATCATTCTCTATGTCTAACCTTACATGACTGAGGGATTGGGTAATCGAAGCAATGGATACGATAGGCAAAGGAGAAGAGGAATTGAGAATTATTGCGCATAGTGGTTACGATTTTTGTGAATTGCCGACTGATATCTTGATGTAATGACTCTGTAATATGTTTTAGTGCTTTTGTGGGAGGGAAATGACGTAGCTTGTGGATGAGCCAAGCTGTTTTTTGTTATTAAACTGGATTTACTAAAAAAATTAGTAGGTTCATATACTTTGAACATACATAATGAGTATTGGGATTTAGAAGAAGTCCAAGCCAAGAATCAATGATAATGATAGTAGGGATTGTTCTAGACTCAAGTGTTATAAGGTTTTTAAAATGGAGATAGGGATAAAGAAGGCCTGAAGTAGCGTGTCTATTATGTAGTGTAATGCTAAATACATTTGTTAATGGTGAATCGAATGCTATCTCTTTCTATGCCAAATAAGTACAAATGATAGATTGTGATAATGTAAAGGAATGTGATAATGTTATTGAAAGAGGATATATAAGTATTAGAAATTGAATTAAAGCGAGTTAGAGAGGTATGCCTTAGTGAAACAATGAGAATAAGTGTAAAGAGAGTGAAACTTGATGCTTAATGAAACAATGTATTAGAATAAACAGGGGTTCCAGATAAAAGAATCATGTGATGGAAGGTTTCAATGCACTTTTCTTACACTGATCAAAAATCGGCTGAATCCCTTTAATGAAGGTAAACTACAAAGAGAAGATATCAGATCGAAGTAACAATTGAGAGTGTACTAGTAAGAAGAAGCCAAGGTAAAACATAGTTATTGTTGAGATATGCATGATTCTCCTCATAATAATTGAGACATTATTGGGGTAACTGATGGTTAGAATATTCTTGTCGTATAATTTCACGAAGCGACTAAGCAAATAAAAAGCAATAGCAGATGTGGAATGGCTCGGCCAATGGATAGGATGAGTGGAGTAGTTCTAAATCGTATTTCCCCTAACCTGCTTCAGTGTTAGTGATGTGTAGTAGGATTTAGCAGACCAGAATGCAGTATGCACTATTAGGTGGTGTTATAATCGGGCTCGTTTAGCAACAAGCTCTGTAGGGAATGAAACGGTTGGGACGAAGCGAGGTAGGTAAAGAGAAGATTTTTAAAGCTAGTGCTTTGGGTAGCGGAGGGTATAACGACGGGATCGCGTGGTATTTCAGTATCATGTAGGACCTTATCAACAGTTAGACGATCATGCCTAAGTACATAGAGGCATTTGTTGGCAATTGACAAGCACATATGGGGTGGAGAGTTGGAGACTATAGGCTAGGAGATGTGGATAAGAAGCACTTATGATTGGGTTACATCTGAGGATGAATTTATATACTGGACCCAGCCAGAGGTTTTATCTAAAAATGTCGGAAAGGTATCGTCAGACACAACAAGTATATTGTTTCAGGTTGTTTTAGGTGTCCTTGGGAAATATTTATGGCTCATGACTCAAGTTGTTGGGAACATCGTTTTATGAGTGAATCAAAGTTTTGGTTTCTCAAAAATGGATGAACTTGTGTCTACAAGTAAGGTGTGGGATGTAATGGAATACCTTCATTTATGGTTTATTATATGTTAACATGACATACGTTTGACCTATAAGTGGGGGATATGATTGTTAGTTCGCGTGATTTGTTTCCTGTGAAATGGTGGTTGTCTTACAATCTTAATGAAAAGATTCTTGTAGGGGTACGACGCGTCTTACAATAATAATGCGAGAATCTTTCATTATGTAAGTCGTGGTAGAGAAGCCCTGATCAAAGACAAGATCTGATTTGGAAATACAAAATTACATAAACCGAGTAATATATTAGAATCAAGGATTATTGTATATTATTTTGATGCGGTAATGCAGGGACTAAGAAGTGATTTACATATCTTTAGACTATGGATCTAGTCTATCAAAACGGTATAGGTCAGTGAAAAAACATGTAGAAGAAGAGAACATATAAACGATAAAGGCCTATATTAAGTCTTCGGCTAGTTAAAGGAAAGTCTAATTTAATTAGCATGAGCGGTGAATCAGATGCTTGATTATATGTGAATTAGAAGCATTGAACTATTCAATTACGTCAGGTTAGTGTTTGTCGAGTATGTTGGGTAAGAGTTTGTTCTCTAACATTCTCTGTTTCTTTGTTATTTTTGATGCATATGACTGAGATATGTTCATTCAAAACTTGTTTGTCACTAAGTTTTAAGAATTTGGGTCATTTCGATGGATTTACCCTTTTCCATTACGAATGCATTATCTCCATTGTTTAGTTGTGAGTTACTCCTTCTTATACTCCATGCTATTGATAGACTATATTTTGTTCTAAGCAATTGGAACGGTGCAGGCAGTCAGTTGTTGATAAAAGAAACTCAATAGAATTTAGTTTGTTAAGCATTGCTTGGGATGTGTCGTCCCAATTCTGGCATCAGGTGGAGTAGTCGACCATTGAACCAAACAAACTTTCTCTTAGTAAGGCTTGCAATGCTCAATGTAGAAGGTGAACCAAAAAGTTACCCTAATAATATAAAAGATCTCACGATCTGGGGTAATATATATATTTCAGTCAAAACAGAATAATCCAAAATACCACATGGTAATGATATTGATTGCAGCATATATCATATATGCATAATAGATTAAAAACGAATTCACAAAAAGAGTCGAGATTAAATCATCGCGGAAGCTGGTCAGCTATTAACAAAAACCATTCAACGTGAAGATAATTTTTGATAACTATAAAGATGTTTGGACGTGATGTCGATTGCCCATTGGATCATTGGTGCTAGATCTACCATTAGAAACGTAGAACAAACTCGATGAGATGACTTGTTTATTTTTCTAAAAGATAACGTGTAATTATTTTTAGTTTGCTAATCTATGTTGGAATTAAAGTGTGCAAAAATTTGAGACAATGTGTCTTGGGCAACATGGACATTTGGAACACTGTCGAATGCTCACGTATTTTCAGATAAGTATTTGTGTCAGAGATACTCAATCAATATTATTCCACTTGTGAGTTTATTAATTTGCAGATAATCTGGTACTAGCGTTATCATTCTGTCTCAAATTGGCTAACTATTATCATTCTACCAGAGATCAATAAAGTTCTTATTTCGAGAGTGGAAGCATACTCATTTGTGTCTTAATGTAGATATAATGAAAGAAAGATGAGAATTGAGGGATATAATGATCTATCTTGAAAAGGTAGACAGTGTGCGTATATTAACTCTGCCCCTAAATTTGAAGTAGTGAGAAAAAGATGAATTTTTTCAAAGTAAAGAAAGGAAAGAATTATCCACGTGCAATTGAAGTTCTGGCCGGCAATGATAAGATCTGTAATCTCTTCCCAATCAGAAAATTATATGTAGTTGCTCTGTTGCAAGTTGTGTTGTGTTCTTTTTGGCTATAGCAGCACTACGGATATCCACATGTTGTTAATTTAGTTCGGTAGAGATTGTATGTTACGATAATAAAGTTATTCATTTGTTACCTATTCATCTGAATAAAACTGTTGAGGTTTGCCTTTAGTAAAGGAATAACACATTGAGGTTATCTTTATCTGAGTGTGGCGATATATTAAGGGATGGTACTCGTTGAATTTGGTTGGTATTTTTGGGAGATGGGCCTAAGAGTGTGAAGTACATATCATTTGTAGTTAACTTTGGCTTAGTCGTAGCTAAGGTGTGCTCAATCTAATTGTCGGGAATAGATAAGGTGGAGAGGCAGAAGTCATAGCTTGGGGGTGGATGTGGCAAGTGTGTTGGCAGAACCTCTAAAGTTGGGATGTCATGTCTCTATCTTGATGCTTCATTATTAGCATTTGTCTGAATGATGTTTTTGCTACTATCAATATGTTTAATATTTTCCATTTTGCTATCATTTATGTCTTTGTATTAATCTAATTTAGTATTACAAGTCTGTTATTTAGTAGTCTGAGAATTTTTATGATGGATATAAAGTTCGTAGGATATTGAAATAGATAATAGAAAGAAAAGTTTTCTATATTAAATTAGTGAAAACAAGTTTGAGTTAGTTAAAAAATCTATATTCAACTTCGTGGCGTACTTATTTTTGATCTTCGATAAAGAGTGAATTCCATATATAGGCTATTATCCTGGGTCAGAGTACATTTGGTCCGCTTATCTCAATAAACATCTTAAGATAGGTCAAATATGTGGTAATACAACTATTTTTGCACGCTGTGATGTAAAGCTAATTTGAGTGATTGTAACCGTGACAGCTGGTTCTCAAAGATATCGTGAATTTCTCAAATAAAGTTGATGATAGAGAATGCAACAATTCAAGAGGTGTGATGTTCGTTTTGGCACATATAAATAGGGTGTATCCGTTGGAGAAGATATTCAATACATTATCATAGCTGAGTTCTACAATTAGAAGCCAATTTACATGTTGCTGCAGATGAGTTCAAAGGGAAGTGGACTGTGATAGAGTAATACGACAATTTTCCAAGGACTTGAAATACTCTTACGAAACTAGAAGGCGCTACTATTTAATTAATATATCTTGTGCATTTTTAACATGGCAGCATAGACACACAACTCAGTAGGCACAATCAATTTCAAAGGACAAGCAATAAAATGTTAGGAAAAGACTCAGTGTTTTATCTACTTATGGTGATTTAACATCAAATGATGTGTGATAATAAATGTCACACGCTGCATTAGATGAATTTAATTTAGCATGTTATTTTAGCAAAGCTTTATGAAAGGTTCTGAGAAATCAGATGTAAATGATATGCATTTAGTAGATTATATTTGCTCAATGAATTTAGGTTTGTACGCATTATATTTTTTTCTTTATTCATTTCTTGCATTAATAACATATTTCACATTGGCTTTTGTCATATTATTTATTATGTGCATTGCTCAATATGAGGTAATGATCTATTGTTATTAAATTGAGATGTATTGTATTAGTAAATTCAATAGTTATCGTTTAAGCAATATGGAGCATAAGTCATGACATGAGAAGAGTTAACATATGAATTTCAAAGAGGCAGGGGAAATAAAATAAATTATAAGGTCCAATGTTCTTACATCAAATCAACAGTTTTGCATTTTTTCTGAACTATTTGTGTCATCAAAAGTCTTATCATCTTTTTTGTGGAGTAATGCAGATACAAATCATTGAGGTGTGAACCTTAATGTCAGGACCCAGTGGGTGTATGTTCTAGGTACCCTTCTTACTTTGACTAAGGCAACGATATATCAAGGCATGTGTTTTGGAAAATGATCATGTATTCAGGTCTGTATCTTTATAATAATTGACTAATTTTGTAATTAAAAACTTGACGAAGGATTAGTATTTATGTGCTGTTATAGATCACATAGTTTTCTTAGTGATCGATAGGTGATATCATTCAGTGCGGATCACTCAATCTCGTTGAGTTTGGGTACTTGGTCAGTTAGGTCGAATAGAGATTGAAGTTGTTATGTGCTCATCCATGTCGTCTCACCACTACTTGGTGTGCAACGTTAATAACATCATCACTTACTATGTTCATTAGTCATAAGTGTTAATAGACCATGAAATCACGAGAGGATGTGTTCTTACAAAACATTTTGAATAACATAAAGTATATTATTAATATTTCAATTTATGGCGTATATATGGCGTGATCACCGGGTGTGAACTAGAAATATGGTTTCATGAGATAGTGGCACGTCGACGGTGATCAATTGTTGGGTTTCTGAGGCGCAAGGCTGCGCGTGATAGATTTCATACCTAGAATTATGTGCCTCGAGAACCCAAAGAAACGAACAGTACCTAATAATTATAACTGGATTAGTTGGTCGCAAGAGAATAATCAAATGGGTATGTAAATCTTACGGAGAACCATATTTTTGCATTACATCTGCTCACATATTTGTTAAGGGCGTTATGTAAAGGCAATTTAGTTGTATGTCTAACTGGAGATTTGAATATACAGTCTAAAAGAGCACTAGAATTTATAGATCACGCAGGAGTTAATAGTTACATTACGAAAAAAGTTGATAAAAAAATCTAGGCTGGAATTATGAGATCTAGGATCTCAATATCTAATATGTACCATACTAAGAAGGTTGTGTGCACAAAAGGCCTAATTATTCGTTGCAACTTGGTCACTGATTCTATGGGGTTCGGCTCCATACAGCAATCCTAATTTTATGATCATTCCTAAATACATCGAGAGATCGCTCACATGCCTCTTAGGTTAGGCTATGACATCTTTGTGTTGCTTTTTACTCCTTTTTTTGCTAATAGTTTGCTTGGCTTTGGGATCGTGGCTCCTTCTGAATGTGGGTCGCATAATCCTTTTGGTGGTTTGTCCCGTTTTACATAATATTAAGGTAATTGGTATGTTATAATGATCATGTACATGCAGTATTTCTCATCCTATTGGATAGTATTTGTTTCTTTTTGTCTTTCTCGATACTGTCTTATTTATAGGTTCAGGTTACCTATCCCTCGTTTAATTCTGCAATGATACTTTATTCTATCATTACATCACGGTCCTAATATCCCTTTACTAAGTGTGTAGAAAATTCGTAAATAAATCTGATCATATGGTCCTTACGCGTTCATATTTCTAGAAGTCCCCCATGGGGTTTGGGTGGCCTATTGCTCTTAGGTCCAAATAAATATTTACATTATGTCTTTTCTAGTGTGCCAGAACAGTTTGTAGAGATTGAATCTGAGTACCAAGTGGTCACTTACGTGGACCTTATTTTTTCTAGAACTCCCCGTTGGGTGGGCCGTAGGTCTTAAGATCAAATTGATAGTGAACATTTAAAGAATGTACAGATATAAGGTCTTATAAGTTGGATCAAGAAGGATTTGTGGAATATCTCCCTGTGTTGATGTCAATTTGATTCAGCACCTATTTTCAGAAGACTGAACAGTTAAAAGTTAGAATTTAGGACAAGTAGGATTCGGCACAAGTGCGGGCATAAATAACATGCTAAAACATAAAGCCATAATTTCATACTCGTATATGTGCGTCGTATTTGGTTATTTTTCGACTCGTGCCTGACGAGCTCTTAAGTGAGGAGCATGAATTTGGGCATTTTTCTGCAGGTCTTGGCAGGAGCTTCTTCTGGACGCTTCAGCATACGCAATACCGCAGCCTGGATGCACCTACGAAAAAGCCACCGTGTAAACCATCTGTCTTGCTCTATTAACTTTTTTCTTTACCTTCATGCTTTGAAGGTGATTAGCAGAATTTCTCTGATATGTTCATCACCTGTTTCAGGGTATTCAGAACAAAGGCAGATGTACAGCAAGCCTCATTTCCAGCTTGGTCCAGTGCTCATTCTTGGGTTCTTGTCTTTTGGGCTACTATCGAGGAATCTAAGCACTAGGGGTCCTTCTTCCTAAAGAATTATAATAGAGGGGATCCTAAACTCATTATACATCATTTCTACTCTTAATTTCCACCTTTACTTTTAGTTTTTTCGATAGTTTCTTCAATTAACAATCTCCTCTGTAATGACAAACATTTGTTCATTATATATACTCTCAATTTGTCTTCTCACGGCTTCGTTGTGATTAGAATCTGAATAGAGATTTAAGATCACACAACAGATTTTGGTGTAAGACTCAGTAATGAAGTGTAATAAAGGCAAGTAATTATGTTTGAAGACATGGAACAATTCACATTCTGAAGTAAAAAACCGTAGCCCGTGTTTAGAGCTCAGTACAATGACATAATTGGTTGGTTTGTCCTCCTTACCAAATGGACTCAGTGTAAAGTTCGATTATCACTGGATTAAAATTATATAGAAAACACACATTCCCAGAACAAATTACCAATAAGAGAAGGAGCATCAGTAATCGAAACCAGTCATTGCATTAGTATCAGCAAGACGTCACAACAAAGCATGGAAATACCACAGAACAAATAAAGATGCAAACCCTGACATGCTGAAACAAACGTATTACGTACGAAAAGAA